>CAEFZX010029315.1:0-86483 GCA_903066825.1 Alfaro cultratus
ATGCTTGCGAAATCTGTGGCATTTTTCTGTGAGACAAAACTGCACATTTCAGAGCGGCCTTTTATTGTGGGCAGTATGAGGCACACCTGTGCACTAATCATGATGTCAGATCAGCATCTTGATGTGGCACACCTGTGAGGTGGGATGGATTATCTCAGCAAAGCAGAAGTGCTCACTATCAAACATTTAGACAGATTTGTGGACATTTGAAAGAAATGGTAATATTGTTTATCTGGAATGAATTTTAGATCTTTGAGTCCATCTCATGAAAAATGGGAGCAAAAACAAAAGTCTTGCGTTTATATTTTTGTTGAGTGTATATAAATATATATAATTTAAATTTAATATAAATCTATATTTGGGTCTGCAAGAAACTATAAGAGGAAATTTGATCTTCATCATCATTTCCAGTCCAAGGGCACATTGAAATATTCAACCAAAAGAATATTAAAATTTTAAAATGGCCTTGCCAGAGTTCAGGTGTAAATCTGACAGAGTCTGTGGCGTCGCCTGAAGAAAAGCTCTGAACATGAAACACCCTCCCAGTCTGGCAGACTGGAGGACATTTTTATAAAGCAAACAACACCAAGTCAACATGGAGGAGGCTGCAAAATACCGAAAGGTGGTTTATTAAATTATTAGCTTGTAGGTAAAGTTGTGCAAGCACAGCATTGCACCTGTTTTAAGGTTTTATGTCGTTCCTTTGAGCAGATTTGTTTTTTTCTCTGTTGAATTGGATATTATATATGTAACATTAAAAAGGTGAAAAAAAGTTGGTTTTTTTTGGTTTTTTAAATTGAGATATATATATATTTTTTTTTTTTTTTGCATTATGAAAGCAATTCACAGCTTCTGAGAGTAGGAAGCATCGACGCTGCAACGGCGCTTTAATTTCTTCTGTCAGCCAGTCCAGATGGCGAATCACAGACCCTGTAGTAAGACATTAACTTTAACAACACCACCGCAGGCGGCTACGAGCTATTGTGCGTCACCAGTTGGCGCGTTAACAGCCGTGAATCAAGCGGAGCCGTATCAGTCTCCGAGTGGCCCTCAAAACAGAGCACGGCGCTTTTAATAGGATCCTGGGGGCCCCGGCGCCATCGAAGATCGGGGCTGCACCGTGGATCACCCGTTTCTGTGGCAAAATAATAATAATAATAATAATGATGATAATAATAATGATAATAATAATAATAATGATAATAATAATAACAATGAGGTCATTCAGTGTATAATGAGGCAAGTGATGTGGAGAGCAGCGAGACGCCAGGGATCTCAGGCTCTCCTCACCATCAATTTGTCAAAGCAGGTTTCGGGTTGCGGCCTCCCTCCTCATGCTTCCACTGTCCCGCTCTACTACTGACTGTCTTTAACGCGCTCTAATTTTGTCGTGTCATCAGTACCGGCAGGGTGTGACAACCCGCTGCTTTTAATCATCCTCAATCAGAGGGGGGGGGACTGTCTCTTTCTCTCTCTCTCCATCTTTTTCCCCCGTCCTGCCCCTCTCCTTTCTGCCGCACCCCCACCGGCTAGAGACAGACAAAATGGGGGAGAATGAAACATGTGAGCGACCTTTTCAAGGACGGCAGTGAGGATGGGCTGTCTGGCTGGAAAGCACTTTAGGAAAAGAAAACCGCTGGTGCGGTTAATACAGAAAAGAAGAAGAAGAGAAGCAAAAATATATGAAAGGGGAGGTGGAGGAGGGCCCTGAAAGCCGAATATGATGACTTCTATATTTAGCTGCTGGAGCTTCGTGATGAGGGCCTCCAATGCTAACACAGCGTGCTCTTCCAGCTAAAGGGATTTCACTGAAAATACATGCGCGTGTGTACGCATGGATCTGCATGTGCGCATGTGTTTATTAAGGCCGGAGATTACACTGAGCACTGCTGAGGAGGGGAGGAGAGGAAGTGGAGGAGGAGAGTCATTTAGCTGCAGGAGCTGTGTCGTCCTTAATTACACAGCAAACAACTGAAGGCCTTTTGCCTTGTAGCCTAAATGCTTATGTATTTTTTCCTGAAGGGCTATTATGTATTCTAATTCTAATAATTAAGACTTCCAAGGACCAATTTTATGGTGCATATTTTCGGCTTTGTATTATTCACCCAGGACACTTTTTCCCCCCCAGTACTTATTTGTGCACAGAAATGGGAGAAAAATCCAAATAGCAGAGGCACAGAGCCGGATATAACATGCAAAGCAACAGAGAAGGAGGAATGTGGATCATTGGGCTGCAGTCGACCCCAGCGACCAACCCCCTGGTGGTTGCTGGAGGACATTGCAACTCTTTGGAAACCTTTCACAAAAAGAGGCAGTAGTAGCTCTGTGCGACTGAGTATTAGGGCCACGGTAGATAGAAACACAGGAGTGAATTTCCGCCAGAAACTCAGAAATTTTGAAATAAATCTAAAAATGTTTCCAGAAAAAAAGAAAAAATCTTAGGAATGTTGGCGTTTGAAACGTCAAAAACTTGCAAGAGAAAAAAATTAAATAATCTGAAGTTTTGAGATCTCTGAGACTTTCTTGATGAGTGTGTGAGGAAAGACGAAGCAACCAGGATAACCAATCAGGGGCAAATGGCTTGCATCCAGAGGAAAATCAGGTGGAAGACAACAGCTGTGAAGGGGAGAAGTTCCCTTTGTGAATAATTGACAAGGAGAATTGGACTGGGACTTACAGAAATGGGAAAATAAGGGAGAAGAATATTAATGATCAAAGGGAACAAAATCCTAAAAGCACAAGGACACGAACTAACAAATAAATAAATAAACTAACACAAAGATGTGAGGGATGCAAATAAATCTCGAGGAAAGGATCAAAACTCTAACCCATATAAAACCCAAACCTCACATACCTGAGGATCATAGCATCTGCATTACAACCGAAATATGTTATATTACTAATTTTAACACTAGAAGGTGGTCAAAGTCAAACATCTGGCACAAATACATAAGGTTGAACCTCCCTTCCAACTTGAATGTCCACAATTGGACAAAAATCAGTCGACCTCTTCAGTGTTTGCTAATGTCTATTCCATTTTTGTCATCTACTCAGATACGCATAAAAAATACAGCACTCATTTGTACTCCATGTGCAATTTAAAAACATACTACTATTACTTAGTGTACTTCTGTAGTTAGCTCTATTTTTATTGCGATTCGTTCATAAGTTAATACCAAACCAGATGGTTTCTATTTAATCTTGTCATCATTGAAAAAGGTTTGGTCATCAGTGAGGGATACCTGCCTTTGTTCACATTATTAGCAAGCCTGAAACTGTCAGATCATAATTTAATAGTCAAAACATAACCATGAACTCCCCTACTGCATTTGTTGCCTTTCACATCACATAAGTCATGCTTTCAAAGCATGTATGTTGGGACAGCAGAAACAAAAGGGTGTTGCTTTCGTCAGAGCAATGTGTGTGTGTGTGTGTGTGTGTGTGTGTGTGTGTGTGTGTGTGTGTGTGTGTGTGTGTGTGTGTGTAGGGGGAAGAGGTTTTTTTTCTGTATCTTTTTCTCTTGTGTCAATGGCAATTCAGGGAAACCATATGGAAAAGCCGGTTGCCTCTATATGCCAGGGTAGTTTTGCTCAACATGAAGCATTGCTCAAGATGGTATCCTAAACGCATAATTGACTTTATTAAATCAAGAATGCATTTGCAACCAAAGTAGACAGGTCACTTTGATGGAATCGGAGCGCGCATTTGTTCTGTCCTTGAAACAGATAAATTATTTGCATATGTGTGTGTGTATGTGTGTGTGAATGTAGGTGTGTGTTTATTACATGGAGCTTCAAAGCTGTTGGACTCATGAGAAGCCCAAGAGCAGCAAAGGGCAGATGTTTCTCTTGTGTGTGACTGAGTTGTGCAAGCTTTCTATATACATCCACTGCTTCAAATCCAAGAAAACTTGAACTATATCTCTATTTATGTGATATTCTGCTGATCAACACGTTTCTCAGATTAGATAGAAATGGGTTGCTACCGAAATTGGCAACTGTTCTCCAAATGCACCCACATATCCACCCTTCTGCTGCCTTCTATGCTCTGTTTCATATTATGACACATATAAGCACACATTAATATTTTTATCTTTCATTTTGCTTACTCTAAAGTTTATACATTTTTACCAAATGTGTGCGCACAGTGAGCTTTTGATACTGACGTCAGATTCTGTTTCTTTTGCAGACAAACTTGGCCCAATAAAGCTGATTCTGATTCGAATTTAACATCAAACTTGTTCTGCAATGCAGTGTCACTGTTTTCAGTTCACAGTGTTTAGGGACTTGGTATTACTTTCCAAACTGGACTAAGGGTACAACTCTAAAATGTCAGGAACTTTGAGTTTCTGGTGAAGCATGGCCTGAATGAGACTTATGCTAAGCTAATCCAGTGTAACTGTCATAGACATTTACATAAAAAGCATTTATTTTTCTTTACAAAATGACAGGGTTGTTATTGTTACTGGAGGTACTGACAGTTCTTGACATGGGCAATGTGGTTGACCTCCCAACACTAGGGTTGGCAGGAATGTTGTGGAAGACAAGCAGCCATGTCAGCCGCACCATAAACATGTTTCGCATTGCTAATTTGCATGTCTTGTCAACGGGCAGACGATGCCCTGCTGTTTGATGCAGGTTCCCCAGCTGGCTGCTGCGATGGTGTGGAAAAATGAGAAAAGGCAAGAGACAGGAAAGATTCATCTGTCGAGGAGAAGCTGGATAGATCTACAAACGTCTCATGTTGAATCTGAGACACTTTCCATCTCATGACTGTTCAAAAAAAAATAGAAAAATGTAACTGAACACATTTTCTTTGAAATCTGTATTGTAGGGTTAGGAGAAGAGTGTCAAGACGCTAGTTGGGCTTCAGGACGGAGAACAATCTCTACAGCCTGATACGACCCATGTTTCCATGGTGATGTCATAGGCAAGATCTACCACTGCCCATAAAACTTAGTCCTAACAAATCTCTAGGACTAAGGGATGTGTTCTGGCCAATTCATTGGCTAATCAGTTTCTAATCAATTGGAAATCAATTGGCCCAATTTGTTTCCAGAACTCAATTGGCTCAATTGAACAGAAACCAATTGAGCAATAATAAATACTGTCAGATTTGGTACGGTATTAAAATCCATGGCAACTCTTGACTTTGACTGATAAAAACACACTAATTCATTTTCAGTTCTTTGTTCAGCATTCACTGGCTATTAAATGACTAAACTAACAATAAATGTATATATTTTACATAAAAGAATGCCATAAATTTTAAATCTTATATAATATGAAAGTGGGGAATGTCTTTAAACTAACTGCGCCTATTTGTGTTTTATTTAACCGTAAGAATGCTCTATTGACTAAACACAACTATAAATTTGTCCAAATGTTCCTGTCATGCTCATATTGTCTTATAAAATATACGAGTAAGAATGTCTCAGTTTTTAATTACCAAAAGCTAAACACAATAGTATTTTTAACGTGTGAAAGTGGTAAAAAAATAAATAAATAAAAAAACTTTCATTTTAACCCAACCATCTGATTTGTAAATTCACGCCACCTCATTTGGAGCGGTCAGGGCCCTTTACTGCTGTCCCAATTCATTCTTGTTCTTCATTTTGCTTGAAGGATAAAAAACATTCCCATTAGTTCCCGCGGAGCCTGTGAATGGCAACTGAAGGTAAATAAAAGATCTAGATTGTGAAATAATGAGTCCGCCAGTTGCTGCCTGCGAGCCAGCTGCTGCTGTCAGCAGGTTCTGAATCACTGTGAAAAGCAGTGGAACGCCGGCATAATGAGAGTTATTAAAATTGCTATAAAGATTACCAACATGGCCCCCTGCCAGACACTTCTCCTGAAGAACTGAGATTGGCAGATATGCATCTGACACATCGGTTCATTACACCCAAGATATAAAATCATTTAGAACGTCAACAAAGTGTTGTAGTCTGAGTGCACCCCCCCCCCAGAGGTGAATGACAAGGGACCGTCAGTCCTTGGACTGATCGGAATATTATGCAAGATTTGTCTTTTTTTCAGTCGCTTGTTTGTCAGAGTGGTAGAAAAGACCGCCATTCCTGTAACAGGTTCATGTTTATAGTCCAGGCACATTTTTCATTTCAAGCTGCTACATAATTCATCGCTAAGAATTTGAAAATTTCACAGGGCTCAGTGATAAAAATCACTGCCAGCACAGGATTATCCATTCCGCATTTAAAGTTCTCCATGCAACCGGTGCTATAAAAACCTTTGACTGTTTATGCTAAGCCAATGATATACAGCCTATCCAGCCAATAAAACAGTGAGTGCGAGCAAAAGAGTCGACTACAAAGAGCCGTAAGGAGCCTGGATACGTGTGGACACTTTTATCTGCTTACCAAGTCAAAGACGTCACCCAGGAATATACTTTTTAAGAGGTTGATGTAAACATGAGCGCATTCTTATTCATAAGTTTACCAAAGATTTCAGGAAGGTTTAAAATGCTCACCATTCTAAAATAATAACCTAAGTCTTTTTTTTTGTTTTGTTTCTGTTGCCTAAAATACTTTTTGGAAAAAATGACATCTGGAAATCCTTTCCAAAATACTACTGTGCTAAAAACAAAATAAAACAAAACAAAAATCAATACATTTTTTTCAAATTAAAGTTTGTTTGTTTTTTCCAGAGAAAAGAAATTCTTAAAACATCACATCTACTTTAGGAGATGGTGACCAGTACGTGACTTATTTAAAAATATAGCATCATAACGAAAATTATATACACACCGCCTTTTGTCTTTTCTCTTTTTCCATGAACATTGTTACAGAACCACATGCAAACTTGTTTATTTTTTTTTTTTAAGAAAGTTTTTGGAAACAGCAAAATCTCATGTTGTTGCGTTGTGAAGGACCCAACACACAAACAAGGCTGGCAGGATCATGTTTCTCAAGATTAAGAAAAGAACAAAAATAAACAGAGAAATTAAAAACTCCACTGAGTTAGAGTGACCATTCGAAGATGGTAAACCACATCCTTGTCTTTTGCAAACACTTTTCCTGTTTGCAGTGAGATTTTTCTGGGTAAATTGAGAGAGATACTCTTGTCAGACCTGTGAGAGTTGAAATTCTAAAACTTTTACTTGTAGCAGATTTTTTTCGTGGGCATTAGATGACAGCTTTTTCATTTGCTAACACAAACTGAAACAACAAGGTCAAAAAAAGCTTAAATACCCTGAATGAAGAAATTCCCTGTGTGAACAGAAAATGTTTTTTTTTTTTTTCCTCACACTTCTTCAGCTGTAATTACCAAGAAATACTAGTTAAGAACACAACAAATATTTGCTTGGCAGTAGTAGATGTTGCAACGTCCCCCTCGCCCTGCTTGGCTGCAAACCTATCTGGCATTTACTCATATCCTCACTCTTCTTATTTTATTAAATTTCCACAAGACAAATCCCAAGGGCTGGATAGCAGATTGCAGAGATAATTAACTGTATAAAAAAAGAAATATTTTCCTTTCCTTAGTTTTGTGGCTCTGAGTTAGATTTTAATGACTCTCCCCCACTCAGATGTGCTGTCTGATCTGAACCGAAGAGCCTATTTGAAATTGCAGAATGGGGGATTAGGTTCATGCCTCTTGAGTCTGCGTTGTAGCATCAAGAAGGAAGTAGTGACTTAGTTGTAACTTACAGGAAGCTGATTACAAGCAGGTATGCTCGTTTGCATACTATGCAAATTCGTGCCGCCGCCTGCTTTGGCGACAATGAAATCAGGTGATTTCTAGATTAAATGAGTTTTGGAACCGACCACTTTCATTTTGTTCGGTCTTAAATGTTAAATATGCCTCCCTGAGCGTGTGGTTTGTAAATACATGTGGACACGCGGGAACACGGGGCGCCCATGTGTCTGGGCCGAGCCCCTGACTCCATGAGAACCAGACCAGAGCTATTGAGAGTGGTTAATGAGAGAGCTGGCAGAGTTATTAGCTGATCGCTGTAAGTCAGTGATCTGTGTGAGGGGAGATTAAGGTCACGCGCATCTCGCACAACCTCGGTGGAGCCAGGAGTTCGGTCTCAGGGAAGCTTGTTAGATTTAAATATAGCTGTCTAGAGTGAACGGCAGAGCGAGATGGATGCAGAGTCGTATTACAGTGATGTTAAATTTTATATGGCCATAAATGTCTGTGAGAGTGTGTGTGAGAAAGTGTGTGTGTGTGTGTGTGTGTGTGTGTGTGTGTGTGTGTGTGTGTGTGTGTGTGTGTGTGTGTGTGTGTGTGTGCTTATAGGCAGTGCCTGTCTTTTTAATGGTGTGCATTAAAGTGAAAAATGCCAGTGTGTTTTTGCCTAATCACCACTTTACATTTATATTTGATTAACTTTTGTAAGAATATGCTTTTGCTTTTGGTGTTAAGCTTTGACAATGGACACTTACAACCCAACTAGCCTCAAAGTTACGACCAGTGGTTGCAGAAGGGACCGAATAACTAGACTGAATACATTTCAGTCTAGTTCTCTGTTAAAAAGTCAGAGCATGCACTTTGCATCCTCTGTCTTTCGAGATGATGGTTGCTCAGCATGAAAAAAATCCAGTCGTCATGAACAGCGGTTGTTAAGCGCCCAAACATAGGCGAGAGACAAGAGTTTAATGAATAATAATAAAGAAATGAAGCAAGATAACAATATGCTGATGAGAATCCCACAAGAAGAGAACCAGGAGACTCCAACAAACGACTTAAAAAGAATCAGAAGCAGACATGCTGATAAAGCTGATAACTGGAACAATGAGTGGTTAAGTCTAATTGACTGACTGTGCTGCACCTGTTAGGAAGAAAGAAGCAAGCGACAACTCAGTGAACCTAATGAGAACGTAAACAACACGAACACACAAAGGAAAACACAGAGTTCAGGGGGAAACTAAAGCAAGAACTAAACAGCCACAACAAAGATGACTAAAACATCTACATAAGGTAAAGCCCTATAGATCCTCGTATGGATATATTCAGGCGGGTCAAACAGAGTTCAGATTTGATGCCTGGACAGCTGGATTATAGCATCTTCTGAAATCCATTCGCTGTGCAATTTCTCCAAATTGCAACGCAAGAATCGACTAAGCGACAGAAACTAGACTGCATTAGAAGACATGGAAGTATGTCTGCTATGACGCATGTAAACAAACTACTTTGAATCGCCGATATCTAACTTTTTCTGAATTATGTTCTTTTACATATCTGTTAAAGCTGTCTCTATGCGGTGACAGTATAATACAGACAGATAAATATGTGAAAAAACATATTTATTTTTTTAAAAACAAGCTCCTTCTCTTCCTCCTGTGGTCCTGCAAAGATCTGCAGTAATACACTGCTTAGGCTGGAAACAACCAATCAGAATTCAGCTTCTCCCTGTCAGCAGATCCTTTCCTTAATGCTCAGGCTAGTTAGCGTAGCCACCGATAACTGAGGGAAAATTGTTTTTCTGTAATGGCAAGTTGTTTCTCCACCATTAGCACATTGAGTAGGGCATACACAAGCATGATTGACGGCGCTGAGACTGTCCTCCTGGCTCTGATTGGTTATATTTAACCAGAAGCAATGCATTTCTGCAGATGGGAATAGGAACACTGAGAGAAGGAAAAGGAAATTGTTTTCCCTCAGATTAGCTCAGATGTCACCATACAACATGGCGACAGTGTTAACAAAAAAACATAGTTTATAAAAGTTACATACTTCAGCTTTAAAATCTCTTATTTATGGTCTTTTTAACCTGATAACATTTAGGTGAAAAATGTTATGCCAAGTCCCACTTCCAGAATCAGCTGTTTCATATCAGCATTAGATCTGAGTGATGATATGTTGTCTATGCAACAGGGTGTCCTTGTCTACCAAGTCACATTTTCCTTTAAATGACATATACGGTGTGTCACCTATGTACACATAATACCAGCAGTATGTCTATATGAATTGTGAATTGGATTAATGCTAATTTTTGTTTTGTTTGTCTGCTCAGAAGCTGAATATTTCATAATAAGTTCTGTTCCTTCAATGACCTGAATGTAAACTAAGGTGTATGTATGGAGTTGAATATGTCCTCGGTTATTATATAAAAACAAATTCTTCTTTCAGGCATTATGTAACACAACAATGAATCATGGAGATTATGATAACCCAATGTGGAGGAATAAAATAGTACAGTATACCTTATTGTTTCTTATTTTGTCCCCAAACATATCTCTGCGATCTCCCCTGGGTCATTGTTTTGTCCTTGGTTTTTATTTTATTTTAAAGCCCTCTGCTTATCACCTTATAAGAGTCTCATAGTTTTTGCCGTGGAGCCATATATGCCCAGAAAATGTCAACTTTCTTCACGCAATAGGCATTAAAATATTATTTTCTTTCTATAATTTAATGCAGCCATCATTCACAGGACCTTTCAAAAGTATTTATAACCAGTGAATACCAGTCAAATCAGTTTTAGCCAGCAGGAAAATGATACATTACATTTTTTTAAATAAATAAAATCTGTATGGTGTGCAGCTGTTTAGATGTTTTGGTTCTATTAGCAAGATTTAAATACATTTTTATTATTATTAACTGCAAAAATTTGTGATTTCTTTTTTTGTTTGTTTTGCACGTTCTTGCCTAAATATTTGTATTTTTTTTTTCCTCATACAAAATGCTCCACAAACCAAACTTGTGTGCTGGTGAGGGAGAAAAGGCAAAATGATGGGCATTTTAAAAACTGACAGTCCGAAAACCAGACAGAAAACGGGGGTCGATCTGCGCAATAAATAACTTCATTTACAACGATGTAGATGTGCTTCAGTGGATACGGTTCACGGAAGAACAGGAGAAATCTACATTTTTACAACCTTCCGACCTCTTGGCTCAAGCGAGAGTTATTTACTTGGTGTGCAGCTTTCTTACTCAATATAGCATTTGTAAATTGCCATTTATTTTCCTTGTCCCCGGCCTTGCTCCTCCTCTCCACAGTCCATCAGAGTGAGCCAATCCAGAACAAGCAGGATAATGAATTACATAACAACAGCTTCAATGTAATTGGTCTCCTTATCTGACTCTGCGTGTGCCCTTGGGTGCGGGACACTTTGAACAGGGAGAGGCAGACTGTCAAAGGATGGGAGAGGCTCAGGCTCGGGTGAAGGTTGGAGAAGAAACGAATAGAAATGAAAAAAGGAGAACGGAGTAAAAAAAAAATGACAGTACACATTTGACATTTAGGATGATGTTTTGAGTCTCCCCAAAGCTCACGTGGCACTTTCCTTTTATAGTTCGCATTTTGAAACAGGTAATCTCTATTAAAATTTCCTGAATGCAGAATATCGCAATCACAACACGATAACAGTGCAGCTTTATTCACACACACACACACACACACACACACACACACACACACACACACACACACACACACACACATCGCAAAGATGAAAAGAGTGAAAATGTCGCCTGCAACTGATGTAGTTAGACTTCAAACAGTGGATATGGTCTCTGTTCTCCTAAGAAACTAAGAAAAACAGTAATAAGCCTGTAACTCAGCCGAGATGTTTACAGAACGTGGGATTCATACTGGGTCACAATGACCTTCTCATATGGGATTGATTAGGAAGGACTAAATATACAGCAAGTTTTCAAAATCAGTTGAATATCCCTTGTAAGAGCTTAGATTTTAAATGGATTTAGGGGAAATCTGTTCAATCTGAACAATACATCTAGGAGCCATGAGGGTCTTTAAAGTACCAGACCAAGACTTGGTTACAATATTATTTAAAATCATCAAACTTTTCTTAAGCAGCTTTTGTCCTTTTAACAAAAATAATTCTGAGAAATGGCGGCACAAACAACAACTCTTCAGAAAGGCTCAGATACTCAGAGAGCATTCTGGTTACTTCTAACTTCTTCAAATAATTCTAACTAATTAAGGTCATGCTGTTAAAATTATTCATACAAATTTAGATTTGCAATTTGTCTTCGTTCAACCGAGGAGTTTGAGTCTGATTGGAAATCACAAAGCCATCACAAAAAAAAACCCCTGAAATTAAATGTATTTTTACTATTCCTAATACGATGAAAAAATAGAACCAAATATGAAGGTTTTAATGCCGTTACATCAGTCAAAGCCTTCCGATAATTGCTGATTTTTGCATGTCTCCACTGGTATTTTTGATTATTCATGTTTTGCAGGTTGTTTTGCCATCATGCTATTTCTTCTATTTTGTAAGATTTTAAGTTAAGATTCAAGTTAGGACTCTGGCAGGGCCACACAAAAACATCAAATATAAAGTCACTGTAAAAGAGTGCAAGTTTATTTCCATAGGATAAGTTTCAGAGGAAATAAAAAAGAAAATACATTAAATAACACAAATCTTTAAAAGCTTTAAAAGGTACGCTTTAAAATGAATAACTGAATGAAATATTTAAAAGCATAGCTAAAAATATATATAATTTGAATTGGCATTTATCGCATACTTCAGTCTGACATCAGCAAATCAGTTCATTAGTGGGACTTCAAGCCAAGTAAAGTCAAATTTATTCATAAGCACTTTTAAAACAGCAAGACTGACCAAAGTGCTGGTAATTAATTTTAATGGTAACTTTAAAGGATTACTTTAAACCTCAATCTGCCCAGGGTAGGAATAATTTTGGGCTTAGCTGTATCAGTGGGATACTAATCATCTGCACCCTTTTCAAGAGGCCGTTGTTGCTGCTAATACAGCCTCAAGTCTCAGTAAATAAAATTTCACAGAGAGGCTTGGATGTTGTTCAGCTGAAAAGGCAACAACATTTTCCAGCAATCTGCTGTAAAAATGTCACAATGTGACATCTGTTTGCTCTCCTTGCTCTTTATGTCGCTTCACTTTATTGGATTGTAAAGCACTTTGATCAACGTCTGTTGTCATTTTGTGCCAAATAAATTGACATTGTATTTCATCCAATCTGAACATTTTCAGTTTCCGTTGTTCTAAATTGATAAAGTTAGCTAAAACAGGAGTCCATACGACTGGTTCTTAGTCTTCCTTTGTCATGTGAATTTCTTCAGTTTTCTAAAGTCTCACTGTAATATGAAGAGTTTACATTCACAGAAACGGACATATTCCAAAATATGAGCTGCCACTTTAAGACTTTGTGTCTTTCGGTAGGGCAAATTTGACATTATGCTTACTGCGGCAGGGAACTCTCTGGAAGACCTCTGCCATTTAATCTGAAGTTCAAGCTGGCTGTGTTAACATTAAAAGGTTTGCCAAAGAGGTCACAGAGAGACTTTCTTTGAGATTTGGATGAACTGTAACAACTTCTAAAAAGAAAACAAAGTGATTTCTTCTGCCCCCTTTCCGTTTCTGAGCCACATCAAGGTCCCTTCCTTTATATATTGGCCATTTTCTGTAGGTATATGGAAATTTAAAAAACTCATTCATTGCAAATGTCAAAGTGACATGAAGCAGATAATTTTACATTTGCATAACAGCAATGAATGAGTGGACGAGATTTTAATCCCAGGCAGGCAAATTCGTTGTACGACAGGGAGTGTGTAGGAGGGGCGGAGCAAGGGCCGGGTTTGGCATTGGACTGCTTGCCATTCTAGTTTTATTTCTTTTTTTTATGTCTAGAAACATATGATGGAATTTAATTTTAAAGTCATTTCCACAGATCACAAAAAAAGTGTATAAAAGATGGGCCGACGTATTTTACTTCCAAAAATGTCCAGACAATGAAGTTATTTGCCCTTCACAGCACCCTTACAATAGCTACTGAAATAGAGAGAAAAATCACTAAACATGAAACTGAATGTGCATTAAAGTGTTTTGCGATTGTTTTTTTTGTTTTTTTTGTAACTTGGCTGCATTGACCCACATACCTTAGTAGTCTGATGCTAGTCCAGGTTCACACTTACTAAATAAAACAGAGTTTTACATTATCTAAGCATCATGGAGTTGGAGAAATGTGAGGTCCATATTTTCTCACCTGTGGAAAACACAAAACCAGGATGAAATGTAGCAACAAAAAAAAAAAAAATGCAGGTAGAGGCAGTCTGAGTCTTTAGGGATTGGTCAGCTGCCGTTTACAATTAAATACTTTTCACACAGCTTACGTAATCATCTGGTTTTAAACATATGCAACCGTCTACAGATGTAGCGGCGTCTGTAGTCAGATCAGAAGCTGATGCATCTGTACATGGTCAGAAAGGAGCCTGCATGATACCATAAAATCTATCTTTGTAGTTTCTGACAGACTGAGATTTGGGGTATTGGGTATACTCCTTGATGCGTGCTCTGCATTAATGATTTAAAAGCAAATGCTGAGTAGAAAAAAAACAAAAAAAAGCAAAGTAAGATACTGCAGAGATAAGAATCCCTGCTGCATTCCAGTAGAGACAGAGGAATCACAAGCTGAAACTGCATAGACTTTCCAGTAATTAAAAAACATTGACTTCCAAAGCTCAACGTATTTGGAGTGCATGTGCAAAAGTCAATACGCTGATTTGAAAAGTCTTATCTTCTCAGAGATTTTGTCATGAGTGCAAGGCAAAAGCCTCACTGTGGGAGTAAGATTCCTATAGCCTACTGCTCACCTCCTCTTACGACAGGAATATTAAAAAGCATAAAAAACTGAACAAATTCTCCCAAAGAATATTAGTTGTATTTTAAGATCCCGAATAATAGAAAGGAACAAACATTTTGCCTCTGCTATTACCTTAGCAGAGGCGAAATGCAGATTTTGGACCTGTTCTCCTCGCAGTGTGGCAGATCTATACACAAATATGAAAATTCAACAGTTGGTTGTCTGCACAGGAGTGGCTCTACCGAAGGAAGCTACTGTCTTTTTCCAGCTAGCTTGAACACCGCCATCCTTACGACTAGTTTCCTAAGGGAAGCTTCATTGTGGGCTCGTTCGGAGGAATCCCAATGCGTTCCCATTCCAGCAGAGACACTAACGTCCCTCCAAAGTGTGTTGGGTTTTCCCAGACGCCCTGCGGGAGGAAACTCATTCGTAACTGCTATCTTGTTCTGGTCACTACAGGGAGCTCATGACCGTAGATAAGGACAGGAACGTAGATCAACCGGTACATTGACAGCGTCGCCTTTCAGATCAGCTTTTTCTTCACCACAATAAGCAAGCATGGCACTCACACCACAGCAAGCGAAACACCAATCCAGCTGTCAATCTCCGGTTACATTTTGTCCCCCTAAGCGAGAACAAGATCCCGAAACACTAATGCTCCCCCACTTGGGGCAAGACCGGTTTTTGTATCATTGAAACGAGGTTTGGGGGAAAGTATCATCCATAATCTGCGTCAGTGATTTTAATAGAGGAAAAAATTGGTGTAGAAATGTGGATTTAGTTCAACGGATCTTTAATAGCTCCTTAAAGGTTGTTTTTTTTTTTTTCAAAAGGTACAAACAAGCTTCATTGCTAATTCTAATTTTTTAAATACAACTGGATACATTTTTTTATTGTGGTTTCTTAATGCTTGTTTTTTTCCAGCAAGCACTTAAATTAAATGTTGCTTTTTTTATAGTGTGATTAGATTGCTGCAATAAAAACTGAATACAATTTAATGCTTTTTCCCCTCCACATCTTCTCCAAGGATGCCAAGGAGCGTGGAGGGTTTTGAATTAAACATGCAAGTAATTTTTCTCTAACATTCACAACCGTTCAGCCATGTTGTGGGGTTGTAAGCTGCTCCTAATTTATAGCACATTTTTCTGGAGCGGAAATTAAAAGCTAATCAATTCATTTTCATTTAGTCATAAACCCTCCTAGCGAATTCAGAGAGGAAAAGTCATCGACGGTACCGCGGCGCACAGTTCGAAAGAAAGGCCTGGTTGCATTTTCTCAGAGCCTTTTAAAGCAAAGCCTTGGCTTGTCATCCTCAGCATAAACTGACTTAAAGTTGATGAGCTGTTGAAAAATGACTGTACTCTCTGCTCAGCTACACAATTGGTCATGGTGGCTTCCAGGTTTATATATATATCTAAATATATATATATATATATATATATATATACACACAGAGAGAGAATACAATTGATATCATAATGGTGCTCAACAAGGCTTTTATTTTCTTCCACTTTTTTTTGCCAACGACGCTTTTGAAGAATCACGTAACACCCAACTTGTGTTCAGTTTAAAATATTTAACACTGTGTTAGTCTGGACAGATTTGCATTACAACTCATCAGTAAAGATGTGCAAGTTCAGCTTCAGGTCACAGATTAAAACTCAATTAATACATGTTCCCCCTATTTAAAATTTGGAGCTAATGTCACTTTGCATTCATTCATCTTTCATGAGATAAAGTCTTTCAAAGTGTTTTGGAGTTTTGTAGATAATGCTATCAGCTGGCACTTTATTTGCGTCACTAAGAAGTTTTTTTGCAATCTGGTCTCTGGCAGCTTATTTTAGATTTATTTCGCTGGCAGCCGTTGCTCACATTGCCCACGTCTGCTGCAGTAAAAACACTGCTGGGTTCTTATCTAATCTGATGATTCACATATTTTTCTGATTTCGTTTCATGAATGAAAGAGAAAATACAAAAATGCCGACTGAAAAGCAGGAAGTTTTAATCAGTCAGCGTCTTCCACAGTTTAAGTGAGGTGATTATTTTTTTTAAGTGCATTATCTGTCCTCTTGTAAAAACCAAACAGTGTCTGTGCTGGGTTTTGGTTGAACTTAACTCCTTTCCTAATGTGTTTATGTCTCTCTAAGCAACGATTAACTCAGAGATTTTCTGTGTTGTTTTGGTCAGTTCTCATATGTCTCATTTCCAAAATGGCTACCAGAACACAAATAAATGGAATAACGCTGCGATGAAATCTTCAGGAAATGACGCACAGTTTAAATTACATGAGATTTAATAATTTTTTATATTTGATCCAATATAAAAAGAAACATAAAAAAAGCAAGAAAATGGGAGAAGATTTGGGCAACTGAGGTTTTCTTTGTCAGAATGAAGAAAAAAGTCAGAACTCTGACTTCAGGAAAGTTTCAGACCTAAATGAAACATGTTGGATTTAATTATTTACTTATGTAGCTGATTTAAATCAGAATTCTGACAGTAAAGTCAGATTTATTTATTTTTTTTTAGTGGCCTTAATCCTAGTTTGAAATTTGCTGACTTGAGCTTGTAATCTTGACGCAATGTTTACATGGATACGTTTGCTAAGACACATTGAAAGTCACAAGTTTTAACCACATGTTGTACACACACAGCTAACACATGCATCCTGCCACAGGAGCAAAATATCCAAACAGTGTTTTGCAAAATACTTTTGATATTTTCCCTTAATGTCTCAAAGTTTTACAGCCGTTCCTCCCAATAGGATGCTTAATGTCACCGCAGTCTGAGAAGTCAGTCAGGTAAAGAAAAATCAGCCGTTTAAAGTTCCTCATCTGCTCATTGGCACTTACTGGTGCGGAACGCTGCTCTCAACAAGTTTACACTCTCCATGCAGTTTTCAAGTGAATGATTTGAAAACTGCATAAAAAAAACCAACAAAAAAAACAACAAGGGGCGACTCAAAAGTGATGCAATTAAACTGCAGGTCAGTCCCGAAGAAAGAAGGTGAAACAGAAACCTGAGAAGTGAACACCTCCGGTAAAATATGGAGGAGTAAGATAAATGTAAAAAAAAAAATAGAGAAGTTAAGAGGAAGTGGGGTTTGAATGATAAAAGGGGAAAAAGGGGAAAGCATCACTGAGAGGTGGATCGAAAAATGCTGGCTGTATGAAGACAGACTGGAAAAAAAAAAGATGAGGTGGAGACTCAAGTCTGCTCTCTGTGGTGTGGGTAAGATTAACAAAAAAAATAAATATTCAGAAGGAGTTATGGTCTGAGCTGTAAAATCTGATAATACTTAAACGTCACTAAGTGGATTACTATCACCTCCTCTGCTTCTGACGACAAATGCACGACATTGCGTTCAGAACGGCAATGAGCTTCTTGTCTTTCGGGAATCGTCTCCTTTTGCTCTCGCTGTAGTTCACTCATAGAGCGTCAAATCAGAGGCCACGTTGTAATTTGGCTCTGCTTAGAGTGACTCTGACTGCTTGGCAGGCATGTATGACGCAGAGCAAAAAATGCCATCCAATTTCCTTTTTTTGCTGCGGGAAAAAAGGCTCCTTAATATCAAACATCTCTGTGAGCCTGTCAAAACAGATTGCTCAGACACAAGCAAGGGCATCCTTCATTCCACAGAGAGGTTCGGAAGAAGATATGGAGATGTAGAGACAGACAGCCCTCATGAAACCTTCCTTCGGTGATAAAGCTCATCCCTCGTCGGAGAGGGCGCCGAGAAATTGACACATAACTTCACCGCGCGTGTCAGCATCTCTCATTTTCTGATGTATTATCCCTCACACAGAACTCAACCAGACAGCCGAGCTTTTGAGAGATTTTTTTTTTTTAATGATAATTCTCATTGATGTTAACAAGTTTTACGCCACGTGCATGAGGACCAACATGCAACTCTGGGCCTCACATTTCGCTGACGGCATCAAAAAGCAATCGCAAGCTGGCACTCGGAGCGTACCTGTCGCCATGGCAGCTGCGTGGGCTGATTATGATCACACAATCAGCCGGGGCTCGTGGGAAATAAGCGTGAGAAGAGTGAGCTTTCCCCGGAAACAGAAAAGAAAAGGGCCAACTGAGTGGGGAGAGAGGGAAAGAAAAAAAACATAACAGGGAGAAGGGCAGATGAAGGCAAAGAGTCGGAGCAGAAACAATGGATGAGAGGAACAAAAATTGCCTGCAGCGACTAAAAACAGATATACGCCTTAGCAAGTTTGGTTGCTACAGAACGAGCATTTGTTTGCAAACGGTGTTTTGTAGCAACAATCAAGCAGACTGAAGTTATCACTGTAAGCAGTTTAATCCCTAGAGCGTTTTTACTGGCGCGATGTAACTTTAATCTTCACTATTTTAGTACTTTAGTGCCTCCTCGGGCACACAAGTGCTTGGAAAGGCACGTTAAAACTTAAACAAGTAAAGACTTGACATATTTATTTTCTTCAGCACAAAGATACTAAATTCTTTGCTGTAAGACCAAAACATCATCTACTAGATTATCCCTGAGAGGTTAGAGGAAACAGTGGCAGTTTTTACACACAATCAGGAGCCAGGAAACTGTTTAAGCGCTTAGAATTTTAATGTGATCCCAAAGGTATGCGAGTTTGCAAATGTCCAAATTAGTCCAGATTTGCTGCTCTGCACATTAAAAAACCAAACAATCACACCGCCAGCACTGTAGTGCAAACTCAACATATGAACCCATTTGAAACTGAAATGCTCTGTAGCATTCACACTGACCAAGAGGATGTGTTGAAGTAGATCGCATTACGTGGGTCATTAACTACAGCCACAACTGTAAGTGCAATTTACATGTTACCATAGTGACAATGATGTTACGTAATGTTTCACTGGCCATGTAAGAGGCCATTGCAAGCCTCCAGTTCCCTCAAATGTTTACACCTAAAGTAAAGCAGCAACTATCTCCCAGATTCAGTTTCACCTGAATCTCAAACTTAGGAAAACATTCCTTCGTTAACAAGACAACGGCAACTGGATAAGAAAAAGAATGAGTAGACGCACGGACAACGAACAACCGCATCCCTTCCGCTTTGAACAGACCTATTGTGGACATGCACACTAAACAGGAAGGCAATACCTCCTGAAAGTTGAGATGTTGCGGTCGCAACTCCTAATGCAAATTCACTCATCGTTCGCAAAGTTTGCACAGACTTGCAATTTTCACCGGTCATCGCAACATTTCTGCAAATTTGACCAATCACCTTAATCGCCTTCAGGTGACTGGTCAAGTTTGGCCTAATTTGATTTTCTGTTTCACGACGTCTCTTGAAAGTCAAACAAGACAAAAGCATGTGTGACGTTAAACAGGCAAAAGATACAAAACAACTTAAACATCCTCTGTGCATTTTGGATTCTTTGCTCTAATGCCATTCATTTTGTGTGTTTGCTGTCCTTTATTGTTTTCCCTTTGGTCTTCGGTAAATTTCTTAAGTTCCTTTAGATTTGGTGACTCTGTGGGTTGAACCTTCATCTTCAGATCATCCCTAAAATTTTCAGGATGATTCAAATCAATATTGTCCTGTCTGATGTCCTGGAGGTAATTCTTCACCATTAGCAGTAGTTTTCAGGCTTTTGTCATACTGGAAGAGCAGGTGTTGAACAAGAACCAGTTTGGCAGCAGGATTGTTTGACCTTCCTTTCAAAATCTTGGTATTTCCTACATTCAATAGGAGTCATTCCACCTTGACAAGACTTCTAATTCTCATTTTGTCTCATCCGCCTGATCGATATGTTTGCAATATTCAAAATCCGTCTTCAGGATGCCTTAGTCCTGCTTGAAAGTGCCTCTTCTGCAGAAGTGGCGTTTTGTTTGTTCGGCAGCCTTGTAGTGTATTGCTGTGCAGAGCTCTAGCGATTGTCTGCAAGGTCATTCATTAGTGTCTTGTCTAGGGTCTTTAGAGACGTCTCTTGCTTGTTTCTTTTCAGGACTTTTAAAATGTTTCTCTTTCTTGCTCTTCCAGGGTCGTCTTGTGCTTGTGTTGCTCTCTTTGAATTACTTGGTGATTCATCTCTCTACCAGTTCTTGACATGTACAACTCCTGCAGTAGCTATATTTGTCCTCCCTCCCTGTAAGCATCAAAAATGATGTTTCTAACTGACAGCTCCAACCTGTAACAAAGTTCTTATATTACGTGTAAATTACTTTTTCTTTTTAAAAAAAAAAAACGAAAAGTTTTCACAGTGGGATTTGCTATTGCTAATTGAAAAAGTTCTTGAAGGGGCAGAATTTGGAGACTGGATTTTACGAAATCATTTCACTTTTGCATATAAAATAAAATAACAGGGGTCCAACTATAGCAACAGACCTAACTTTACTAGGTTAACCAGCTTGAACTGATTGGCTAATAAATCTGATTCATATTTGCAGCTCATCAGTGATAAACTAAAAGCACATTCACACACAGCCAGCACACTCATTTTTCTACACTGACAGGTCAGAAGGTAATTGCACCAAACTCGCTTCCCAGACTTTCTCTAATTTGAACAAATGTCACACAAGCACAATATATTCAGCTGTAACCGCAGAGCTGACAAAGTGAAATGTCATGAATTAAAAAGAGTCAGCATAAAAACCATTTTAAATCACGTCGAAAATGGAAACCTGGCATATCTTCATACAATTACTGCAGGAAAAAATTAAAACAGCATAAAAAAAAATCTGTTTTCCTTTGAAACTGAATCCACGTTGTGCATTTTGGATAAGCCTGTGAGGAATCCATCAATGTGCTTCCAAACTGTCACTGTGTTTGTTTGCATGAATCTGTCTTAGCACATCGTGCAGCTTTAATTAAACAGTTAAAGTCTCAAATCCTTTCCAGTTTCTCACAGTTGCCTCAGTCCACATATTTATGTATTTTTTACCCAGCTTATTTTATTCTTTCCAGATTCTAACAAAAAATATTGCCACCACATCCAGAGCTGGAAAGCAGAATGTTTTCTAAACTGTATATCTTTGTACAGTTTATCAATCATAAATAAAAAGGAAAATTGTTCTGTCTGAAAACTAAGGAGCTCAAGTTCAAGACCTCAAAGCTGAAGGATTCAAACTGATGATCCTTCAAGAAATGTACTTTCTACAACTTTCAGCTGGTGTTGAGGTAGAAAAACATTCAGTTTTGTTTTGTTTTTTGGAGGGGGATGTGCCAGGTGTAACTTAGATAAAAAATAACTTTTATTTCATTATTATAATTATTATTCTCATTATTTCCATTATTTTATTTTATTTTATTTGTCTGGAAGAAACTTGTCCTTCTTGCACTGTAATATCTAGTATTTGCATTGACTCCATTTTGAGGGATTATAGATGTAAACTAGCTTTTATGGCTAACTATCATATTACGTGATGCACATTGTCCCTTTTGAAATAAATAAACAAAAACCTGGGCATCTGAGACTGACTGAGTACACGGCTTAAGCCATGTAAAGCACCAACATACTTGGGCATACTTCACTCCAAGGATATCTAGTTTTATTTGACGGAATACACACAGTACGCCCAAGTATGTGGGAGGCAAACTTTAGGTTGGTAGACGGTGCACCAACAATAAGCTTCCTGTATGAAACAACACACAAAACGCTTCTGGTCAGAGTTCATTCAAATGTGCAGCTATGTTCTGATTAGAGGTTGGAATATAATTAGATATATGAATCATTATGATAATGATGCTTTGTCAGGCTATTCCACATGGCTTGAATGTGCACATATGGTTTCAAGAAGTAAAAGAGAAATGACATGTACCTCTAAGGTCAGCAGCTGGATAGCTAAGAGTGATGTGTGAGGAAGAATTGCCAAAACAATGCACCTTCTGGGTGTAGTTTGTGGAGCAGGTCTCCATCTTTAGGCTAAAGTCACAGACTGTGGCTTGACCTGACAGAGGTGTGTGGAATAACGATGCCTTTGAGCCGCTGGGCAGGTGCTAAAGATTGATAAGGCTACAGAGAAACCCTCACCGATTCCTTTAGGGGGAAAAAACATCTAACCAAATCTTCTGCCTTTTGAAGCTTGAATTCCTCAACATCTTACCTTGTAAGTTCTAGAAAATTATGTTATTTTAATATATATTCTTTCACTGTTAAATTAACAAAACCAGTACATTTTATTGGATTTTCCAAAACAAAGTAGCGCATGATTATCAACTGCAAGGATAATTGGAAAACTAGTTATTAATCTAAAAGGGGTGCGTCCATTCATAATCAGGATCCTTTGTTCTGAAACCTATAATTACTTTCTTAGTCAGTTAATTAGTTTCCACCTGTGTAATTTAATCTAAGCACAAATCCAACCGTTCTGTAGAAATTTCAGAGGTTTGTTAGAGAGGATTACTATCCTTACAGCACCATTAAGACCAGAAAACAAAGGGCTCTATTAAGCTTGTTTTTTACTATTTAACTTTTCTCTACTCAAGATGGAAGACATACAAGGGCGATCTAGCCAAGTCAGCCGCACCATAAGTAAAATAAAAACAAACAATATACACTAAAATCTTCTCACAGGAAACACTTACTCTCACACAACGTAAACTGCAATGATGTCGAATTTTCAAACAACTTTGAGGGTTTCAAGTTAAAGCTCAGATTGCCAGGTTTTCTGAACAAGAAAACCTAAAAGTTTTCTTGTTCAGATGATGAGTTTGTAATCTGGCAACAACCAATTCAACAACTAACTGACCAACATCCATAGATCTCAGATTGTAACTTTCATGTTTTCCTTGTCAAGAGATATGACAGATAAGGAGAACTACCCAGAATAGTTTAAGAAATGAATGACTTATCTCTCGTATATATACGGATGCTCAGTTAATTTTAGAATAGAGAACACAATGACGGCCACATTTGGCAACACACAATGCTATGCACTTTCCATACCAAGATGCATTACCAAATAGAGTAGCTGCGTTTTTATATTGACCACATAATTGCGGAAATTGGAATCACAAAAATAAATGTGCTTAATCAAAACACGGCAATTTCAAAAAGACGTTTTTTACAATTAAAGCACTTCTTTTTAATCATGAGTCATGTGATCAACAACCAGACATTACTATGGGCGCAAGACGAAGAAGAAGATGACAGGAAGTGGTTGGAGGATGATGGCGCAGCATGTTTTTTAATGACTTATCACATGAATAAATGTGATTTTAACTGCGTTTCTTATCTAATGGAAACACAGCAGTTCCGAAATTGTGTTTTTGCGACATTAGCAGAATATTGACAAAGTTCTGTGCTCACTTGTAATTTAAACGCAGCTGGTGAAGCAAGGTGTTTGTTCATGATACATTTGTTGATTGAAGTAGGACCTAAAATGCAGTACAGGCAGAGACAGAAAGTCTTTCTCCTCTCCTTTTCATTTGAAATTTCAAATTAACCTCTACCCCCTGAGCTGCTGTGGAACATGACAGCACGATTCACCCATTCACCCTCATTCACCCGTCTCTGTCTCTTCTCCTCATTCCTGATAAGTCCCGGTGTGTGTTCACATCACATTTTACAACATTCCCCCGTATCTTCCGCTCTATTTTCAGCAGTTACATAAAGTAAGAAGAAGCGGTTCCATCAGTTACTGCTGGAGCTTTTGCTGAGCGTTATTCAGGTGACGTCTCACACAAGGGTTACTCCTAGGAGAGTGCATGCATGTGATTTTGCAACTACATGGCTCAAACTGACCAGGTGCTCCGCGGGGAGACGAAACAGCAACCGCAGCGGTTCTAACAGAGCCACTTTTACTTCACGCCTCGCAGGAGAACAATGAGAAGAGAAGGAGGGGGACACATAGCGAAGCCACATCTCCGCTTAAGATCTGCCGGGCTTCTGAGAGTCGGGGCAGACATCGTGGAGATCTTATTGGGATTTTTGCCACCAAAATTTATGGATTAAGTTGAGTTTGACAGAGTTTTCCCACCCTCCTTCCCCCCCATCTGTGAGCGGTGAAGGATCACGCCTCTCTGTGACTGACTGTCAGACAGGTTCTGTCAGCCTCAGCAGTGTCAATAAAAGCACAAGCAGAGTGGAAATACTGCTGCCCCCGGCGGGCTTGTCCTAGCCCTGCAGTGCAGCCAGAGTTTCACTGCCAAACAAAAAATACAATGATCTCCAGCCCCCTGAATAGTGGAGAGAAACAGAGGCCAAGAAACAAAGAACCAAAACAAAAAAAAGACACAACAGCCAATTCCAGGGAGTTAATTAAGGTTTGGATGACTGAATGTAGACGGCGTGGATGATGAGCAATGTGCTGCTCGCCGATAAAGACGATTGGCTGTTTATTGTTGTTTTTGCTGTCTTTGTCACCCCTCTTCAATCTCCGCACCCCCAAAATCGTTCTTCTTTTGGCTCGGGTAATTAATGCCGATTGCCTGATTGTTTCATTAATCCGATTAGTGGAAGGACTGTCGCTTATCGCTGTCAGGATTCAGGACATTACAAGAGCATTTAGGGAGAAAATGTGCGTATTCTTATGTCAAAACCACCGATTTTGCTGTATTTTATAGAGATCGTTTGTCACAGACCAACACGAAGAAGTGCATGGTCATTAGGTGGTTCATGATTTCCTTAAATCTGTCGAAATAAAATTCTGAAACGTGTGACATGCAATTATCATCAGACCACGGCAAGTTTGGGAAAGTACCAGATTTCTGGTATTTCCCAAAATACCAGAAATGTTGTATATTTGCCACTAAAATTTACGTATTAAGTTGAGTTTGACAGATTCAAACTCTGTGAAGAAGAGAAGCTGATGCAGTTTTCCAAAATCCAGGCAGCCTGTAAAGGTGGTTCCTTTATAATACAAAGTCGTGGAAATAAATGTAAATGTACCTCATGCTTTTTAGATTTGTGTCTCATTTTCCTTCAACTTCACAATTATTTGCCTTTATATAACAAACAGTGGAGAAAGACAGCAAAAACAACAATCCCAATAATATGGAAAGTCTCGGGTTTTTAAATATCATTCAGTGCAGTTTATCGTAACAACAGTAAATAAAAACTCACCCCTACTACGTGATGACAAATTGCACCGTATTTTTAAATAATGAAACACGAGTTCCTTTTAACAATTGCTGAATTGTTCTGTTCATAAACAATATCCCAGGAGTTCCCATAAAAATAGCAGGATAACAAACTTGATTCCATCTGAGGGACTTTCCATAAAAATTGCCATCCATCTGTTGGTTATACCCACTTCATCCTGCTCCGGGTCGTGGGGGAACCGGAGCCGTCTCAGCGCTGAATGGGCAAGAAGCTGTAAGACTCATGGACAGAATAATTACTTCTGCCAGATTCTGTCTCATTTTCAGTAACAATAAGACTCTGACAAGTTTCTCTGGGAGTTTCAGACTGACATGAACAACATGGACGGTATTAGAAACCACATTATTATTAATTTATATCTGAGTCCAACACAGGAATGTAATGGGAATCAGTTAGAGGCATCATGGTGTACCAAAGTTTTTAAAAGTTATGGTTTCAAAGCCTCTAAACCATTCTTTAAAGTCCAGTAATGAGGTGAACACTGAAAGTTTTAACTTAACCATACTTTCCTCTGGCTCTTAAGGCATTTCCTGTTTCTGTACCACCTACTAATTACTAGAGATGATTACTGATTCAAAGAGGCAGGTTGATGTTGAGGGGAAGAGTTCCTGGCAGAAGGTGTTAGAATATGACTTGGAGAAAAGGAGGTGACTGAGGTTTGGATTCCACAGGATTTCCCTGCGTGTATTATAAGCCTGGCGGGCCACCAGGCTTTACTTGTGCCCCCACCAGGCATTGCTTATTTAAGTTGGGTTTTTGTTATGTTTGCCTTTTTTTAAGACTTTATAGTTGGGGTTCAGATATTAATCTTCCAACCTTCTAATAACACATAATTATCAAGTGATAATTTCCTGTCGACCTTAAATATTTTTTAACTCAAACACTCGGCGGGCCGCTGCATGAATGACTGCTAATGCACACAACCATCGGGCTTAGCAAGTTTTCTGGGGGAATCTTTGGTTCCAGATGAGCTTTCAGCAAAAATGGAGCAGATGGTTTGCGAGATTGTCTTTGAAACAAGAGTGATGGCAGCTGAGGACGATGGATCAGATGAAGGAGATCTGGTACGGAGAGGTTTGGTGAAAGGTTTCAAGGGTTGGTGTCGAAACCAGCTAGCTGTCTTCAACTTGGTAAGCACAGAAAACCCGAGGAGAAAACTGAAGGAATGTAACAGGAAGCATAAACGCCACTGCTGCTCCCCCACTCAATTCCTTAAGACTAGCCATCAGCAATTAGCAAACACCCGGTGGAACGGCACATCTGCTAAGCTCATCATAGGAGCTACTTTTCAGTGCAATGTTGGTAAAAAAAAAATTTTTTTAATGGTTAATAGAGGAGCTTTGTTGTGATGACTACCTGGAGGCGGAGTTTCAGAAAGAGCAGAAGTTTTTAAAGAGACAGAGGCCCAATTTCAAGGCGTTAAATGACGAAGACAAATTTATTTGAAGTCATAGCTGATAAATATACAGCATTTTTATAACCACTGAAGCTAACATAGCTACTTGATTGTACTATAAAATGGAACTATGTGCCTGAAAAATACATAATACTGGCCCTTTAACAATTTTTTACACTCAATACAAGAAAACCTGAAGCTTGAACTGCGTTTTTTCTCCTAATCCTCCTAAATGTTAAGCTGTGCTACATTTAATTAAAAAGTTATTTCAGTTTCAGAACCCTATACCGTGTGACTCAGAACAAACTAAATGTTAAGCCCAGTCAACTTCCATCTCGCATCAAGCTTGTTCTTGACATTTAAAATTCCCTCATGCTTGGAAGGGGTCTTGAGGTCTTTGTCATTGCGAGCAGAGTTTCTATTGACAGCCCAGTCATATTTCAATCGGCCCTCTGCGCTCTAATCAATGGACGCTAATGCTTCTATTATAATCCGTGCTCTCGAATTAAGGTTGCATTGATCAACGGTTTCTACAGATGGAAGCAGCATGAGGGGCTGCAGGGTGACTGCAGGCAGGAAAGGAGGTTGACGGGAGAGCAATTCTGGTTGCGTGTGTGTGGTTGTGCTGTTGTTTTTCTCTGCCCCTGCTCCGTTTTTAATTTCGAGAATTTCCCCAAGGTTTTTAACCATATGCGCCGTCTCGATCGGTTTAGATCGCGGTGAGAAAAGGCATTGTGCATGTCAATAAAAGCTGCGCTGGATTTTAAATACCGCTGAGCCTTGGCGCGATCGGTAAAGACGTTGCTCCGGGTGTGTTTTGAGCAGAACAACATTGCATCAGGAAGTCTCTGAGCTGCAGCTTATATGTGTCTTTTTTTCTTGAGTGTTTAGGATGAAATACAAAACAGATGTGCAGTTGCTGCAGGGTGACAGGGCAGGTCAGACTTGTTAAGATCTTTATAGACTTGAACGTAATTCTTTACAGAGACAAAATGACTGCACCTTTTAATTATTATCTTTGACATTTTGATCCACTTTTCCCTGAATTTACTTGAATTTTATTTATTAACTCCTTTGTAGGGAGGAAAAAAATCTATTCGTTTTAGTTTATAACTAAGGAATAGAAAATAGACTTAACAAATCATTGACATCGGAGCTATAAGACAGGAAATCCCATGATATCAGGTAAAGCACCCCATTAGATTATTTCTCTGTCTAGCTGAGCAAGCGCACACCAACACAGCAGATAGCAGTCGGAGCAATTTACATTTGGAACATCCACGTTTCCAACTTAATGGTTATTTAGAGCAGGATTCATTCAAGAGTAAATTCCACCAACCTGCTGTGCTTTGCTGGAGTTTTCATGCTGCTTGCCTCTTCTGCGTTTTGTCACATAGCCAACATAAACCCAGTGTGTTTCATTGAGATGTTTGGCTCTAAACCCCCAAAAAGTCATGGATAACTGTGAAGTGGATGAAAAAGATGCAGCGGGTCCCCATTATCCCATCCGGGGAAGATTGGAGAACTATCGAAGACTATCTTTTTATACCTTTCCTGACCCAGAACTTGTCAGGATCAAACCAGTCCTCTTTGACATCAAACGGACAACTCCCTTTTCCTAACAAAAGGCAAATGGCAAGACCATCTTTACTGAGCTCTGCGAAATCCTTGATGCACAACTATCCACAGCTTCACAGCTACAGTTCAATCTCTTCCCTTAGTTAGGAAACACCCACAACCTGCTGTCACGAGATCTACAGACCAGAACCTATAAAGGTTGGTCAGAATCATCTGTTAGCTAGAACAGACTTGAGAGACTCCATTGACTTTGTGTTTTTGTTGTCACCTTGCAAGGTTCTAATAAATTTGTTCCTTCTTTAAATTCAGACTCTTGTTATAGTAATGTGTTTTGCAACAACAAAGGCACACCAGGTTTTTTTTTTTGCATTTTTATCTCCATAAATGTGAAACTATCTTAGAAAATGGCACTAAAATATGTCAAAGTTTGTGTTTCTAAAGTGACAAACATTGAAAAATGTAGAAGAGTTGATTCTTACTCTGCGTTCAAATGATCATTTCTTGCTCTCTGTTCCATTTGTCCAACATGTTGCAACAAAATTTGGAAATTGACTCAATTTATTTCACTGAGCCCTTTTAACTCCAGACTCAGAGCACTAGCGATGACTTATTTAAATTGTGGCTGTTTTTGATAATTATTTGTATGACATTTCAATTGGGAAATCACTTGTAATTTTTGCATAATATCTGGGAAGGATTCCTTTGAAAAAAAAAAGAAAAGAAAGAGGTTGGGACTTTCCTGCTTACAGCGTATATAAATGTAAAATAAAAATAAAAAATACATAAAAGTCCAAGGGATATGAATACTTTTACAAGGCACTGTAAAACAGCAAGGTTAGCAGAAAGGTCAAAAGTATCCAGAATACTGTCAGCTTTGGTTGGTAAGCTTTATATAAGTTAAAGACCGACAGGATAATTGGGATTGTTCCTTTTGTTCTGGTAACCAGTGTCCTTGAAAACAGCTATAGTTCTTATATTATCACTCAAACAAAAGAGCAAGCGCATTCGGCACAACCCTTTTATTACATGTTGCTCTCCAGCTGCTCATTTCCACCTCTCTTCTGTCTCTCTATTCTTTTCTTGCACCTCCTCTGTACTTATCTCACATTTTCCTTTGCGCTGGTGACATTAATTGCAATGATGGGCCAAGCAAAGGCACTCAGTGCATCCGTGCTGCAGCCTGCGCGTTCAGAGAATGCACGGGCCGATCAGGTGTCTACTTCCCGCCGCTTTGCGATTCATCACTCGTCTCTGTCACGGTGCTTAAGCCAATAATCGTCCTCTACGGCGTATGGCTGCAGACTGTGTCATCCCCATTTAAGCATTTGATGTTCTTTAAGCAAGAGTAAATAAACGAATGTGGGAGGAAAACTGAGACGAGTGACAGAGGCTGAAGGCGGTATGGAATGAGTGATCTGAGTGAAACAAAACAGATGTAGGTGTCCAAACGGATCGAAAAACAACGCAGAAACACATCACGGCGGAGAGGCAGGCATTGCCAAGGTGTGATTTATTGGTTTAAATTAGTTTAGTCTGAGAATCTGTAATCCTTTTCCCTCCCCTTAGGTCTTAAATCACCTGCCATCCACAAAGTCACCGTCCATCCCACAGGAAAACACTCATTATAGGCTGCCATTACGTTTGACTGAATCTCTCTGCATAACCTTGAAACACTGTTCGCCCAGCCAAAAACACCTCGATCCGGTGGGAGAGCCAGGTCAATTGAGTCAGAGCATAGTGACTCCTTTCTCGCCCCGGGCACATGATTTTTTTTAATTTTTACTACTGCTGTTATTAATGTTATTTTATTAAGTGAAGGCACTTTACACACTGTCGAGTGCCTTCGCCAACTTTCGGCCTCCTAAGGGATTAACTCACCCCAAAGAATTAATCACAGACGAATTTCCTGCAGTCGGTGCCCTTGAAGATTTCCATAAAGACGGCGTTTATAACAGTAACGTGTAATGAGTCCCGTTATCAGTAACCTGAAGCAGCTAAGAATCACATCCAAAGGCATCCGCTGGCTTGCTGAAGGATGAATACTTGTTTCTCACTTTTAGTCATTTTTCTGCCACGAACTTGATCGTATTTTACTGGGACTATGTGTTTTGAATGCTGGCCGAAAAGTTCTACAATGGTTATGTTAGCGTGTTCTTGGACACGTTTGCTGTGACCGCTACATGCCCTGTGGCTAACTGCAAGCATTATGCATTTTTGCTATTTTTTTAGCACCATTCTTCCTGAATCCTTTATAAAATATTATCTCAAATTGGCCTCAAACCAAATTTGAGATTTATACAGGTCCATCAAAGTTGCACCACTAATGCCTGTTGATGCACATTTAACACATACCAGGGATTGTATTGAAAACACTTTGCCATCATCTATCGGCCAGAGTTACCCCAATTGTGAAAAAGTTCACCAAGGAAATACATACATTTATATCCGTTGAATGTGCTGCATTGTGATGGAAAACAAATTAGCAATATGTACTTCAAACCTATTTGACAGCAAAAGTACAAACTATCTGGATTTCCCCTACCACTTGGTTGATTCTGACTCTTTCTTCTGCCTCAGCCTGGTTTTGGTGCAGAGCCATGTGTTGGTCGGCTTGTAGCTGCGCAGCGTTTCTCCCGTTTTCAGTCGATGCCTTGAACGGTGCTCCATGAGCCGTTTGAAGCTTGCAACATTGTTTACTCCAGCCCTGCTTTAAGCTTCTCCACACAATTATTCCTAAATCCTTGCTTTTGATGTAAAATTGCACACCGGTGGACTCCATTTATTAATACGTTGTCTTTTGAAGGCAATCGGTTACACTGGGATTTAGTAGTGATGGAATGAAGTAAAAATTCTAATTTGTGTTGGTTTATGACATAACATGAAAGTATTTCAGTGGTATAAACCACTCATAATCAAGAAGGTTTTTAAGTGTAACAGAAATGTATAGAGTTCAAATGTATGCTGTCGTTTTATATGCATCACACATCCCGCTTTTCTTTATCTTTTGCAGCATGAAATTATACGTCTGCTCCACGCCGAACGTATCTCCATAAACATCTCTTTAGTGCTTATCCCAAAGAAACCATCTAATCTGTATTTTTTTGCCTCTTTATTTGTAATGGCGGCGGAGGGGGGGCACCTAAGGAGACGGATCACAGAGGACAGGAGCTGCAGCTAATTTTATGCCTTGTATTTTTACTGTCATGCATTGCTAATTTCAAGTCTGACCAGCGGAAAGAAACGCACTTACGACGTCTCGCAGCAGCCTGCTCCTCCTTCGCCTTGACCACAAAACGCTAAGGCCTGTGTGGAAAGCTTGGCAATTCATATTCAGGAGGAGCTTAATAAAACCAGGGAGGAGACAGTGGTGGCACTTCCATTTGGGTTCGCTACCCTTCACTGGCTTAGAGATGGTAATGACTACCCACCCCCACCATCTCATATGATATCTCTGGTCTGGTCGTATTTTGTAATTTAATACTTCTGACAGGGATTCATTTTTAAAATAAATAAATAAATATTGGAAACGCGACTCACATATTTGTTTTATGAGCTCAAAAATGGGGCAGGAACCATTTTTGTTTTATTGTTTGTGCAACAAAATACCAAACCTCCTCAACAAACCAATTACCGTGATGTATGCGGCTTATTTATTTGTCTTCATGAATGTAGAGGCTCTCTTTTGGTAGTGCGCTCTGTTAAAACAGCCTACACACCACTGCAATGTTTAATGCATGAGGAAATTTCAAAAATGTACAAAGACATTTTAAAGAGAGGTTTGAACAAATGGAACAAAACAAATTATTTTTCAAGTGGCAGAGAATGAGTTCTCATTTGGGAGAAGTTGTCCTTGTCAGATAAAACAAAAATAAATACAATTACAAAAAAAAAAGAAACCTGAAATCACTAGGTGGGAAAGAAACTCTAGACATACCATCCTCATAGGGAAACACAGTGGGGGCAGCATCATGCTGTGGATCGCTGCCCAGAATGAGGGACTGACAGAAGACATTGATCCTAAATATATAGGCAGATCTACAACAGCAGTTTAGATCAAAGAACATGCATGATAGAACGGCCTAGTCAACGTTCAATAAAATTTCATTAAGAATCTGTCAGGATTTAGATATGTTCTCTTTTCAATCTGTCTGTGCTTGAGCCACGACATTTACCTCTAAAAAAGAAAAAAAAAATCACAATCCAATATTTTGTTGCTACGCTGATGTAGCTTTGTTTCAATAGGCTCTTGAATTGTAAAAACATTTACTTCTTCCCAGCATGGCATTAATTATTCACCATAATCTTGAGGCAGTGATGGAAAAGTTGAACCAAAGTGCAAATTATTCTCAATGGGATTATGGTCTGACCAATTCATTTTCTGAAAGAAGCCGACTCATGGTCTTTAAAACACTCGAGCATCATTTGAACGTGCTGAATTGTCATTTCGAAATCCGACCATCCTATCAGGAAGGGAGAAGTTCTCTGATGGACTAACCTAGACTGGCCATTTAATTCCTGCGCAATTCTGCTCGATTCTAATCGCGCTTCACATCTCCGTCTAGGATTTCTCCCATTGACTGGGAATTCCTCCGGAAGAATATAGTTTTCAAATTAGCCTCCCTGATTACTGGTTTTCTTACTAGATTCCTAGACTCCTCTTACTTTTTACTGCTGAACGAAGTCATGACTTCTGCTGTATTTTACAACTTTATTTTACGCAATAATTGATTGTGATAATGCCGGATTGTTTTCCAGCAATGTTTCTCCAATAGTATTTCTCCACTAGTTTGTATTGTTCTTAATCCAACTTTTAGCAGTTTCAGCAAACTTCTTACATAGTTTCTTGATCTTCCTTTTGCCCAGTCACAGGATTTGTGATATAATAGGCCAAAAAGTTCATCCTCCATGGCTATGTTCTGAAAATGACAGCAGACATACACCACTTAAAGTAAACATACTGTGGCGTTATACTTTTAATTAACTACATCGTGTTTCTGCATTTAAATATTTTGCTTGCTTCTCCCATTTCCCCTTCCTTCATGTTTATTGTAAACCTTCTCACAGATGATTAACGGCAAAGTAGAGGACAATTATCTGACAAACACATCATCACAGCCTTCACATTACCCGCAGCTCATTTTCACCTTTTGTTTTGTTTATAACCTCCCCCACACACACACACCTACAAGTTATTAAGCTCACAATCTCAAGTCACAATATTAGTGAAATATGTAGTACGCATTATTGCAGAAATTCAACTGGCAACACAACATGTTCCTTCGCCTTTGCAGTCGTCACAACACTTTGTGTTTTGCTTTATCATCTCAGCCAATACCGTCTAAATTAGAAATTTAAATGGCAGGTTGATGAGCTGAAATGGGAAGATACATCCCCAAGTAACTTAAGTCTCTGGTGCTGGCAGCAATCGCAAGCACAAAATATTTGAAAGGTTTACTGATGCAGTTGGAAGGGGTCTTTCTGGTTTATGAAGGAGGTCCAGATTGGCACTGAAGAGGAGAGGTACTGAGTGATTACTGTGTGACAAAGGAAGTGGTGACTAACATTGTAGATTATTAGAAAGGAGATGCTCGCTGGTAACGGCAGCTTTAGGAAAGATGAGTAATAACCCACAGACTCTGAGGCTATTGTAACAGCAAAGATAAGCACCAGACCATTAGGAGTGACACTACAAAGATCACCTGGTATGTGAGCAAAACAATCTAGCATCTGCCTCAAGGAGTTAGTATGAATTGGTTATTGCATTTCCCTTATTTCAACCAGAGCCCACGTCTGCTTTCTCTTTTTCCTTCTGCTACACTAAAATAGAGCTCGTCAAATCTTTTTTCACCTTTAACAGAGGCGGCAACATTTTATTATGTAACCCAATGTTTACTGAAAAGGGTCAGCTCGAGTTTGATGAATAGCAGTTCAGCTAGAAAACGGAAAAAAAAGAGAAAACTTCAAGATCGCAGATGTGTCCCTTCCTCCTCAGGAGATGATGCCAGCTGACCTACTACCAGGTACGTGTAGAGCACAGCTGCAAATCCTGCCTCCAACCTCCTTCGTCTGTCGAAAACAGTTACAGCGGAGTGGCCCCATTGCAAGCACCTCCCACCTAAACATGTCGAGCAGTTGCAGCTGTCCCCAGGTCACCCTTACTGGCACTTTATGATAATCAGGCCCATTTTCAGAGCACCGTTTCCCTGTGGTAAAGAAGTGAAGGGTCAGTTTGCACGGGGCGGGGAGTGGAGAGACGATGAGCTGGAGATTGAAGGGAAACGCAGGAAAATTGAGGGGCTTGAGATGCTTTGGCGAACCTCCATGCATAAAGATGAAAGCACCGGGACTAGCGTTGCGCCAACAAATCAATCAGGAGTTTCAGGGAGCAGCTGGACTAGCACTTCTCCATATTCACAGTAATATATTCTATACGAAGCCACACATGTGACTGAACAGAAATGTGAGCGAGCATATCCACTCAAGAATATGTTTTCTATGTTCTGATGTAACATCAGGCTCCTCCTTAATGTATGCAAAACCTCCCACCAAAATCAAAGAGAGGCCTGGAGAAATACTGGTTGCTTATATCAGGGAAATTTCATTCAGGACTCAAAATCTCTGTTTGTTCGAGCACTTGTCCAAGTCTGAGAGGCATCATTCATTGACATAAGCAATGGTTTTTAATGTGATCTTAAACAGAAGACATAATCGATTACTTTTTCTGAATCTTACCATCTTGTAATGCTCTGACATGCTTAATGATTGACTGGCAATCTGAAAATAAAAGTTTATGGCTCCATTCACAGTCTAAGCATGCCGTGAAGTGCACAAAAACATTATTAGGTGAAATAATCAAAAACAAGGTCCACATCCTCTACCATGACAACCACTCCAAGAATTCAGTATTTCTGTGTTACCCTTCATCAGTACAGATGAAGAGTCTGCATAGCATATCAAGAAAGTAAACATTACTGGGCCGCTGCAACATTTGCATATCACCAGTAAATATTGAATTTCTTGATATGTGTGTTGGTCATCCTGAAAAGCTTTTCAACATGCTAAAAAAATATCTATGGTAGCCTGGCATAGTTGGAGAACAAATTACTTATGCTGCAGTGTCAGACAATGACTGAACATTATTTTCCTATAAGTTGCAAAGCTTCACATACCTGCATCTGCTCTCAAAGCAGATTCAGAAGATGGAGCTACTAAAAGCTGGACACTGAAGATTCATTTGATGGCTGAGTTTGCAACAAGCAACTAAATTTAAGTGTGGCAGAAATATCAGATATTTAACAAAGCAAATTATATCATCTGAACACTTCTACAAGCAAGCATCCTTCAGTGTGGGGAAGAGTTGACAAAACTTGACATTTTTTCAATGAAACACAATGTCTTACATGGAGGTTTTACAAATGAGACCAAATATTTGGGTTTATGGACTAATTGCACGTTTATGTTTTCTTACATTCAACTTGGTAGAAACCAGGAGAGCACTGTCATAGTGCAAACAAGAAACTTTTGACAAAAGTGGACATTTTTCAACAATATTGTGATAAATGTAGTATTTTTTGTTTTGGGAGGCACATTCAGTTCAGAATAAGTACATGCGGTCAGCAAGTGGACAAAGGTGTCACAAGAGGCTCTGAAAGTGGACAAACTGTCGGACTTTGCTGTTATTGTCGCTAAGGGTATTTTCACGGCACAGCCCAAAAGACGGGTTATGGTTGTGTGATTCACCACTGTTTTACTCGCCTGCAAAACTTACTGAACTCCACAACACACCATTAGTCAACTGACTTCTGCTAAACTTACTCACTACTTTGCCCACTGTTCTTCCCCAGTGCTAGAATTACTCATCCTGCAAGTAAGATATCTTCTATCCATAATTCACTTACTACTGTATTACCTGAGCTCTTCTAATCAGCCTTTCCCTTTCTTTAGACAATCTCCCAGGCTGCTGACTGAACCTGCAGGCTCATACATATCTCCAATATTTCAATAAACATCATTAATCACTTAAACAGGTCTTGTACGTGTCTGCTTTAGACACCATAGAGCAGAGTTAAATATTCACAGAAAGCCTCTGAGAGGATAGTTTCATTAGATGAAGCTCTATCCAGACACACTGGCAGGGATATGCTGATGCTCCTAGACAGTCTCTGAACTTTTCAAAATTGGCCCTAATGCTTGACAACTCTTCTATACAACAACCCACCGCCCCCCAATTTGAATGCAAAAGACATTCAAGAACGCTTACTTAGTTGCTTCATCCCTTCATCTTATGTTTTTTTTACAATGTTGAAAGCTTAATATTCAAGCAAGTAGCTGCTGCAGTGCCTGAATCTGAATCACCACAGACTTCTAACGTACAACGGCTTTAACATTGTTTTCACCGTGTAGAACCAGGGTTCTACGTGATGCATGGCATTATTGTCCTTTTGCCATTACCAGTTTTATTATTATTTCATTTCTGAAGAGAATCTCTATACCACACACTTTCAGATTTGCAAACCTTAATGGGAAACATAGGGTTACAATACTGTCCTTTCCCTGTTCCTGCCATGTCTCATGTTGCTCCTTTAAGTTGCCCCTCTTGCTCCTGCAGGTTGCCATTGCTACTTGGATTCTGATTGAAACCTCACAGATTCTGGATCTGTTTTTTTTTTTTTTTTTTTTCATCTTTGCCTCCCCTGTCGCTGAGCTGAACTGTTTCCCCAACCATTAAGTTTTGAATTGTGGACACAGTTGCCTCTGATTCTTCCATAGTTTGTGCTGTGAAGAGGATAAGTGTGTTTACATCAACTTACCCTAAGACCGTAGTTTCCTCTGTCCACGACGTCATCCAGCGTATAGAGTCTCCCTCTCTGTTCAATCCTGTGGGTGAAACAATCCCTGGTAAAGTGACAACCTGGAATATTTTCATGTACAGTTACGTCTCAGAGGAAACGAGTTTCTGTGGAAACTGATTAAACTTTAGCTTTAATAACATAAAGCGGCATAATTTTTAAAGTTTAATCAATAATACTTTTATAACAAATTTATGTCAGATCGTGATTTCTTGGTTAATGTCAAGTTGTCATAATGAAGACATTTTAAATAATGTCAACTTTGTACTAAAAGTGTCATGATTTACTGAATGACACTTTATGACAAGAGTCATAAATATTTATGAAGACTTACTCATGTTCATGACAGGTGTTGTCATGTTTATGACGGTGTCATGTCAGTCTTATTCACTACCCGTCAAATAAAGTGTTACTGTTTATTCTCTTGTGTTTAGTTTCTCGGTTTATTCTTCTATTCTGTGTACTTTATTTCTCAAACTGTTGCTGGGCTTTTCCTCTTTTGATTTCCTTGCCTTCTCAGGCCCACTTCAGATCCTTTTCCGATTCATTTGTCTGCATTATCACCAGTAATCAAGCTCATTCACCACACCTGTGTCTGCCATCATTATGTTTCTCCTGTTCAGGAAGTCCACGATTCACTACTCTGACTCCGCAAATTTTATTTTTATTTTTTTATCATGATTATTCTCAGTATCCGTTATCTTAGTAGGTGTTCAGTTAAAGTGTTTTCCTCCTGTAATGTGACCAACATCTTGTGCAATTATCTGGTTTATGGTGAAGCCATTGTTTTGTTGATTTCCTTGGCTTGACTGAGATTATTTCAGCTTTTGAACAGTTATCTGAAGGCTTTCATTCAAACCTGAGAGACATGTAAAGGTGCTTATGATTTCATCCTACATTAAAAAAAAAACAAACAAAAAAACAACTAGTTATATCTGAACTGAAGAAAAAAATGAACAGAAACAGTTTTTGGAAAGTCCCTTCTTTTCTGTAATTGTCTTCTCTGTGCCGTGTTGTGTACATATTGTGGATTTTATTTTTATTTTTTGCTCCGTAATCCTGATTGATACATATATACAATCATTTTAATTCCTTACAACCTCTCTGCAAAAATGGCTTTAGCTGAAGGTTCCAAATGAACAAATGTCAAGAAAATCCTACTGGAACAGGCAAAAGACATTTACTGGCAATCACTAAAAACAAATGCCACTAAAGAAACCTGAATGATGAAACTGCAGTAAAGGCAGTTGAACAAAGTAACCTGTATAAGCCAAGTTCAAGACTTTTTAAAAATATATATATCTAGGCCTCATTGTTTGCACCAATAAACTCTTAGTATTTTAACAGGGTTGTGTAGACTTTATATCTGTTGTACGCCTCAAACAGCATATATGTCCAACAAACATTGCGTGTTCTACTTCTTTGTAAAACAGCTTCACTTGTATGCATCCCAGGAAACCTTCCATGGACTGCAGCTGAACTCTTACCTCCAAAAACATTAAAAAAAAAATAAAAAATGAAGTTGGACAGCGAATAGTGTATGTTGTCCTTCGGGGCGGGAGATCTCTCTCTCTCTCTCTCTCTCTCTCTGTCTGAAGCCTACATATCTTCGCTGCAGGAGAAAGTGCCGGCCGCTCTCTATCAGCAGTCCTCATCAACAGCAACAGGCTCTGGAGATGGTGTGCTGCTGGCTGCACCGGCTCGGCGGCCATCTCCCCTTCCCGGTGTCAAGGTCAGATGAACGTGGTCGCGCGAGGGCACGAGCACAGCGCGAGACAAGAGGTTCATCAATGTGCAGCTCCACTTACTCGCTTATACAGGCTGTGTAACTGTGTAAGAAGAAGAAGAAGAAGAAAGCTGTCAATGTGTGCTGGGAGCATCTTAATTAGCTCTTGTTCTCAGCAGCAAGCTTTCTTCAAGTTGTGGAACCTTTTTTTGTTTTTTTTCTTTCATCGATTGGGAAATGAATGACCTCCTCCCCCCTCTTCAAATTGGAATGGAAAGTGATGGGGCTACCGGTGCTGATGGGAGTTCATTTTCTCTCCTAGCAGCACCCTGCGTAGACTTTCCAAGTTGGAAAAAGCCCAAACAGAGAGGAGGGAATAGTATCTCCTACAAGCCGCCTGCTGATATAAAGAGGCCCTGACTGACTGACTGACTGGCTGGCTGGCTGGCTGGCTGCTGCTCCTGCTGGCTCCCTCTATCTCACTCTCAGCTAATGCATTTTTTGGCACTCGCACAGATCCTGTGAACAAGCACCACTTGCAGAGACAAAAACCCCAGGCTGCAGTTGCCCACAACAGCATCTTTTTTTTTTCCATTTCTCCGTGCCTGTCCCTCCTTTCATTTATTTTATTTATTTATTTTTTCATGCATATTCGAAGGTGCCGAGGAGCTCCAGACTCCTGGAATCACCTGCAGGCGTCTTTTGCTGTCGCCTGCGGAAAAGCAGATGTGCTTTGGATTTGAAGAGTTCCTCTCACACTCGCAATTCTTTTTGTGTTGGTGGTGCCATCTAGTGGCGAAAAGGGTCATTGAACGAATGGTTGACTCTTTATATAAGTAGCCCCAAGGGTAAATAAACATTGCACTATTAGGTCTTTCTCTTTAATCCGTATGAATTTCTAAACGCAGTTTCTTTGTCCCGGGTAAATGAAGTGAATCCCAAAAATGAGCAACAGAGACCCCACTGCGTGTGATATTTAATCCTGTTTGCTTCTTAAACAAACATTGTCATCAACTCTCATGAAGGTCTGATTTGTAAATGAGCAAAAGCAGCTCTCATGATGCAGAACGCAAAGGGTTAAATTCAGCCAACAAATAAAAGGCAATGTAGATACACAGAGTTCAGAGGATAGCTGTAAAAAAAAAAAAGAAACAAAGTAAAAGTAGATCAACAAATTACCTACATTGCAAAATTTAAACAACAACAACAAAAATGCAAACAGGAACAATTTAGTTTAAAAAATATATATTTTACCTCAAGCAAGTCTTATGTTTATCCAACCATTGTCATTAAGTCTAATAAAGGTCTGACTACAAATAAACAAAAACAGCTCCTTGATGCAGATCCTCATATATATATTTTTTTATTTTAAAAGCTCTTCTCAAAGTCTTTGGAAAAATGACAAAAGCACATTAGAAGGAAGCGTCCATCTGTGTTGGACATCAAATCCTCCATTTTCCTGAGGCTGCACAGCTCCCCTTCCTTAACCTTTAAGACTTTCTGGATCTTTATAGAGTTCATTTCGACTTCTTGAGCCAGACAGTACCTCTCTACTAACCCATTTTGTCCGGTTCAGAGTCAAGGTCAGACGCTGCTGCTGGAAACTCCAGCGAAGCAAGGTTAAGGTCAGAGGGCGTTTTAAAGGAGCAGTTAGGAAGTAAGTCCTCATGTGATGAAAATTCCTAATTGCCCACAGGATACAGGCGTGGCTACGGATAGTCATTGCAGAAGCATTCAACTTTAAATGTATTTTATTGGGATTTTATGTGATTTAGTAATCCATCCCTGAGTTAAACTTTAAACTCTGTTCAACAACATTCTTCCTACTGTAGATAATTCTGTTTTGTCAGTCATGATCCCTAACAAAACATCTGAGGCTTTTACAGAAAAATTAACACCACATTTCAATTCTTATTTCTTAAATCATGTTCGGTCCACTTGAGAATATATATATAAGCTACTTTTTCTTGATCTCTAATGTCAAGAAAAAAAAATATGCATTACGACGTCAGGCTGTAACAAATGGTGAAAAAGTTAAAGCGGTAGAAAGGCACTATATGCGTTGGCCGTTCCTGATCACTCCATCAGCCATCCATGACCCCAAGTGGGAACAAGCAGGTAAAGCAGATGGAGGAAACTTTGAAAAGCCTAAAAAATGGGTGAAAAAAAGCAACTCAGTTCAGTTCAGTGGCAGTCAGAAATGAGCAGGCAGCGTAGCAGCACACAGTGGCTCTGGCTCTCCACACCTGCCCACTGGATTTCCAAATATTGTTCCCAATATACCCAAAATCCCATCCATGTAATTCGGACTGATTCCCCTGATCAAACACCTGCAGATGGGAACAGCTTCGGCGTTCTCTGTGTAAGCTTTTTCGACAGCTAAATGAAAACAGACTTTCAGTCATTTAAGAGCCTCTGTCTGCCCATGAAAAAAAAAAAAAAACAATGTGGCACATGGCAACAAAGCTGTATATGACTGTTAGATCAGGTGGACGGCTGGGTAAATAAAGTGCCACAAAGACATTGCCTTTCTTTATCAGACGCGCTTTGTCTGATGCAGTAAACATCCTCCGGAGTGGCTCTGTCGCATATTACGCATCATAATGTGTGTATGTTCCAGGAGTTCACAGTCCACTTTGAGCTGTTTTCATTTTTTTCATTTTCTCTCCATGAGAACAATCAAAGATTTAGCTTTCTCTACATAGATTGGCATTTTTCTTTTCCTTTTTTTGTTCGAAGTTCTTCTGTTCTCCTGCTAGCATGTACCTGCAGTAATTGTGATATGAATCCTTTCCAGCAGACAGGAGCTCAGCGTTTGGGAAACAGATGCCCTAAAGCCAAGAGGTACAAGAAAAAAAATTTCCTATTTCCCACAGCTGATCGGTGAATGAGCATAGAAGTAGCTGTCTCTCATGTATCGAAAGTTTTAAGAGATTGCTGCAAAGTCGACTTCAGCGTTGCCTTTACTTTCAACACTTGTTTTACACTGAAACAAAACAAATATATATTGACAGATGGTGATTGTACTGCTTTGCCATTTCACCACTTTGAGTCTGTTTTTACTTTTTGTCATAAAATTATCCACTTTTACATCTTAACGTGAGAGAAGATCTCCAAATTATATTGGTAATGAAATAAGTGAAGAGTAACAAAAAAAAAAAGGGGAGAAGAGGACTGTACCTTGAGGGACTCCTGTGTTGCTCAGGAAAGTTCCTAGAGATGCCGTCCTCCAGATAAACGCACCGTGATCTGTGTGTAAAATAGTCCAGGATCCAGAAAAGCAATCCTGAATGCAACTCCGCTGTCCCCGTCTTCTTCCACAAGCATCTCGACGTTTTCGCTTTGGAAGTCGAAGTACACAGTCCTCAAAGATGCAGTGAAAGATGGCGCCACCCATATTGTCTGGGGATACGTGAGTCACAAGTATTAGACACTTGCGTCATATGCACACCTAGGCCTGCTTTTGGTGATGAACAAACATGGCCGGGGTATTCACTGAAGCTGAAATACTCGTACCTTCTATACCCAGTTTCAAGATTTTGGCAAGGACAATAAAAACGAAGCAGGGCGTCTTATACTGCAAAGCTAAAAAGCATGACAGAGCTGCGAAACACGCCAACTGATTGCATTTTTCAAGATATCGAGATATGAAGAGAAAAGGAAAATTATGATGGATGACATCTGATTGAAACATTTTGTATGACAAAAAGCGAAAAAAAAAAAATAAAGGAATTTTACACAAGGACAAGAGGTGTCATGGCACCGAGTACTATGTCATGTTTTTACAGGTCTATGCAGTAAAAGATGGAGGTTTAGAGACTCTGTGCCACCAAACAAGCTTAAATGTATTTACTCTTAGTATTTGGGTGTAAAACCAGGCTGGATTAAAGCGACATTGATTTAGGAACAATCTAGTTTGCAACCCATACTCTAATCGCCATATGTTTTAAATTCATAATGAAATCTGGGGTGTTCGACGTTTCGTCCTAAAAAGATTAACAGCACATTTACAGTCTCATTTCGCAATTTAAAAGTACCTTTTTGAATAAACATAAAAACTGTTTGATTGCCATTTTCTGTAACAATTTATCCCAGTTCGGTAAAGTTTTATCTTACGCCATTACCTCAGACGACCTCCCCGCGATGCCTTAGATTTCGCTTTGAAAAGTTTCGCTTTCTCCGCATGGCGGTACGCGTGCATCGCCTCATCCTGCGTTTTGAAGTGAGAAACGGCACAGCAAGCAGGTTTTAATAAATTCAAATAAAAATTGTGTGACTGGGGAAAAACAAAATGAGACGCCGTGCGTTTCATCTGGAAAATGTCGGGATCACCAGCAGCTCTTCAAAGCTCTGCCAGCCACAAGAAACCCAGAGACCACAGATCAGGGCTGAGGTCAGCAGTGACGCACAATCTGCAAAGACGACTTTATTTTGATGCATTTCATCACAAGTTTGGTAGATGTTCCTTAGAAGGCCTGTGTAAATGTGACAAAAACATAGGTTTGAAAGAAAACTTGCAAGGCATAGCATTGATGGGGCCACAAACACAAACACTGCTGATGAAAAATATATATGTTTAAAATTAAGCTTCTTTAGGACGACACTTACTTAAAGAAGCATGACTTATTACACTACACTGCTTATATACTCTTTAATTTTACTGATATTTATTGATAACAGTATCGATTATCAATACTTTTTACTGATATTTATTGACACTTTTTACTAATATTTATTGATACCAGTATTAATCATTGATATTTTTTACTGGTATTTATTGATGCTCTTGTGGGAAACAAGCAGTGGAAAAAATAGCAAAAATAAAATGTTTGTTTTTTTGTAACTTTAACCGAAATGTATCGAGACAACGATAAACCGAAATTCGTATCACGATTAGAAATTTTTTACGATAAGTGATAAAAGATACGATAGATGCCAACTCTTGGTCACTGCAGCCAACGCTGAGCCTGTTGCTTGCTTGCCGTCTTAAAACGCTCCATGTCTTGGTAGATTTGAATTTGGTAGATTTCGTTTGGGAGTGTTTGATTAAAAAAGAAATAAATCAAACAGTTGAACGTGTATGCCACACTTTTCAGATTTTTTTGAAAAAATTTTTTTAAAGTAAAAACAAAAACAAACATTTATTTTTGGTTCCAGTTGATTATTTTTTAACGAGTTTTTACTCGTCAGCTACATAACAGCCAGATAAAAATCCATTCAAAGGCGTGTGAAAGCTCCTGTAAGGCCCTCTTATCTGTAGAAAACAAAACAAAACAACAAAAAAATTGTCCCACCCAAATCTGCTTGCATCTACTTCCGTCGCTGTGATTTGCTGTTAGGCACATCTTCCCTTATCCATGCTGATGACCATGAAAATAGTTTTCCTACTTGTCACGGTCTGACCTTTAGCTGATGAATGTATCCTATTAAATGCTGATTTTCAGATAAAAGACAATTAGCCTTCACGGTGGCCTCTATCCTTCATGTCCATGAATCCTGCTCCACAGTTTCAACTAAATGTTATATGTACCTGTTGGGGATTTTTTTAAAAAGTTAATCTGCAACGCTTTTTGCTTGAGGAATATGAAACAAATCTTGCTCTATCGCATCTAAATTTAAATCCAAACATTACCTGTCAGCCAGAATGAAAACACCAGGGACCGACTTTTGCTAGAGAAACATGCCGAGTGTCATTAGAGGTGATGCAGCAGAAAGGGTTCCTCACAGAGAGGAAGAACACAACAACTCATCACCATGATTGGGTTTATTAAAAGCTCTCTCGTCCTGTGCCACGGCCGTGTGATTGATCTCCCCTGACGTGTCCTTTTACCCCGTGTCACATTAATAAACTATCTGTCTGACTGACAGACTGCTCGCTCTTCAGACAGGGAGAGGAGAGAGAAGGGAAGGAAGATAAAATGAGAGGACCTCCGAATGAAAGCCTTTCACTGAAGGAAAGTCTTTTTTTTTTTTATTGCTTGTTACCACCGATGGAGAGTCCAAGAGGAGATATCCATCAGCATTCATCATATCAGCAGAGTCTGTTAGGGTGACGCTACGCAGCTCTTCTCTTCCATGACCAAACTCACTCTGTGAGCTTTTATCCCCTCCAATACTCCAGTGATCTCAAACAGCTCGCAGTGTCCTTCAGGCAATGCAGGCTCTGCTTTGCCTCAGTAAACGTCTGCTCTGTGAATTGCATCACGGCGGGGATTTCTTTGTGCAGAACTGATCAGCAGGAGCAATTGGTGATTCTTATGTTGCAAATTACTGAAGGCAAAAAACAAAACAAAACAAAATAACTCCCAACTTCTCTCAAAACAAGTGTTACAGTCGTGACCCAAACTTAAAGGAATTCGTTTTTTGTAAAATAAAATTTTTTTTCTTCAATTTTACATTTTTTTTCCCTACATACACAACGCAATGGGGGAAGAAAAAAAAAACTGATTACAGGCTCAGTAGGACAATATATATTTTTTTGCTCTTTGTAATTCTGTATGACTTTTTCCCCCCATATATCTTAGGAAAGGATATTGACAATTTGAAAGGACACAAATTTAACTGAGTTCAAGGCGTATGAACATTTTTGAAGGCATTATGTGTGATGGGCAGGTCTAATTTTCATATTTATTGATATCTACTGGCCATTTACAGAGATGCAAATACCTACCGCGTAGGAAATTTCGTGTCAACATTCTTAATAAAATCAAATAAAATGAAATATATTTCTCCAGTGTATTAATTAAATATTTAAGTCAAAACATGCATACATTTAGTCTTACCTCACATGCATGCAGTGTCTTGGAACAACTGTTTTCACTCTGTTTAAACTTTCTTTTTGTTGATTTATTTTGTAACGGACCAACATAAAGTGAAGCACAGTGGTAAAGTTGTAGGAAAAGGTGCATATTTTTCAAGATAATTTTTGCAAGTGCAATTCTGAAAAGTGTGGCGTACGTTTTGTATTCTGCCTTCTATGCAGCTCTTTAAATGTATAACTTCACAACGAGGGTTCCACTTCGTGTTGCCCTCGTTGTTCTCATGGGGTGAGAATCATTTAGTAATACACTCTCCACGCTAAAGCAGAGAAGAATCAAACTATGTTCACACACAATCAATCTTAATTGAATTATACGTGATTGATCCTTATACAGCAACTGTGAACCGTGTACCTTACCTCACCATGTCACCCACGCGTCGCCTCCCAATTCCACACAGTTTGAGGCTGTCGTTTCTCAGCTGCTGCTTAAAGAGAGCCAGCAAAACACAGCAGCTAATTTCCAAACACTGGCACTGTGAAGTAAACATCAATCTCTGACGCCTAACAGCCGTCTGCAGCCCGACCGAGGCGTGACGAGAGAGACGGCTCGGCGCGCAGTCTCCAGTCCGCTGGGCTGCGTGATACCACTGCAATCGCTGTCCAAAAAGCATGGAGAAAATGAAAGTGTCAGGCAGCATGAATCATAGTTAATTGGAATTAATTGAGCCAGCCGCAGTCTAATCATCACATAAATCGAGGAGCCTGATTTTTTTTTCTTTCTTTCTTGCAAAAACCCCCAAAACTCCAACTCCTTACGAGATGTAATCGATGGCTTCTGTGAAGCATTTAATAATCCGTGTTAATGAGCTGCATAACACAGGAAATGAGTAGAATAATGAGCAGCTGATATGAGCAACTAATAATCACTCGTATTCAAATAATCCGATGTCTGATGTGTTATGTGAACAGGGTTTCTGCTGGTTTCACAAACTCAAAATAAAGTTTTTTTAAGTCCATTGCGAATGAAGTTTAAGACCTTAGTGGCGACTAATGTACAAAAATGCACAAAAGATGATAAATTGGTGGTAAATTTGCACTTTACATGATGGAGGTAAAAAAAAAAAAAAAGAAAAAGCTAGCTAACAGCTAGCTACTGGTAACCTCAACTGGTTATGCAACAAAGATCTCTACACGTGTCTCAAACTGTAGCCTGATAGAAAAGTCCAACAAGAAAAAAAAAAAAAAAACTTACACAATGAGCCGACCAAATTTAAGACTTGAGATTAATGTATTTAAGGCCAACTAGCACTTTTTAAATGCATTCAAGACAATTTAAGGCCTGAGTTTTAAATACATTAAGACTTTATAAGGATGCGTGGCTAACCTGATTAGAGTTTTCCGCTATGAAATTTGGAAAAATCGCAGTCAAAGTCCAAATAACGAGAAAAGTCGATTTTGCTAAACAAAGCACAGGCACCAAATGTTAACACAATATGTATTTTATTCCAGTGCTATCAATGTACAGCATTTATAAAGCTTGTTCCTCTAGATAGTGATAGAAACCTGCTGGGCAGGGATCAAGCAGGTACTTTTAAATAAAACAGCAAGATGACGAAAAAAAGAGAAAGGAAGGAAGCTAAAAAAAATCGACAGCAACAGTTCTAAGTTAAAAAAACAAAAAAAAAAACAAGAGAGATCTGGACAATATTTTCAGAAAACATTTACAGAAATTATCTGAAGTAACACTGGCTTTAATGTACAGACTTCCAAAAGCTTCGCTCTGTTGGTTTTATAGTTATCCTGTCCAATCATCACTGTTCAACAGACTAAAAAGAGACGCGTTAACGACACCAGAGGGAGAAAAATAAATCTTATATAGTACAATGTTTTGAGGCAAAGATGCCCTCTTATCCAAAATGTATATTCCAGACTTTCCTCAGAGATACAGAGTAAAATAACTGTCAAAAAGACCTGTGCACGATTGTAACATTCATATTTTGATGTCAATTGTGTGTCCACATAGCAGGGGAGACTTCATAGACCTTCATAACACACAGAAATGTTATAATCAAGCACACATGATTTTTGACAACAATCGTATTCCGTAGGGGTACTATGACTGGCTTCTCATTCCTTTCTGCGTTTCTTGTCGTGGTAGTCGTCCTTGGAGCGGTTGTTGGTGGACGGCCTCTTGGAGCCGCCGTGCTGCTTGGCCTGCTCCAGAAACTTATCCAGACCGAAGGGATCCTCTTCAAACTGCACAGGCCCTTCACGCCGCTGCCCGTGGTCAGAGCCGGAGAACTCTTTGTCTGGAGCGAATCTGACACACACACACACACACACACACACACACACAAAAAAAAAAAAAAAGGAAAATGATTGCTTTTTTTGCTGTTTTTTTTAAGTCAGCAGAATGCTCAACGGACTATTTCTCGTTAAAGAGATAATGAAAAAGTTAAACAATCCTGAGTTTCAGTCACTTTTTTATCTATCGGAAATTTAATTGCTTTTTTTCCATAGCTTGATTTAATTTAATTTGTTTATTCTTAAAGAAAAACACTAATTAAAATGATTTATCCTTATTAGGAGCTCTTGTGAGAAGGTTAGTGGGTGCAGAAAAAGAAAAATGAGTCACCTCCTAGCACTAAGCAGTAAAAAACAAACAAAAAAGAAAAAGAAAAAAAGGCTACCTGTTGTTTTGCATAAGAGAGTCGAAGTCATCCGCGTAGGCTTCTTTGTCGACGTTCTTGGTGGGTCTGTAGATGTTGGAGGCCATGTCTCTGCCGCTGCGGAACGGCTGGTCGTACACGTTGTAGGTCTCATCTTCGCCGCCAGCAAAACCGCTGTCCATACCCTAAAAATACAATTTACATTAATGGCAAATTTACATGTTTACCTGCAAGATATAAACATTTTATAAATTAAGTTATGCTGGTTTTCAATTTTAACAGGAAGGGAAGGCAGAATTTAGTGTTTTTTTGACACGAAAAAGGGCACAAATCGTGAAAGCTGAATTCGCGCAGTTGGAAGTTTTTGTTCGCTCCAACCTTGCTCTGGTTGAAGAGTCGCTGGTCATACTGAGCTTCGCTGGTGGTACGAGGGTTGGGCTTGCCCAGAGCGATGAGCTCGCTGACGTCTCTGTCCTGATCTCTCTGGAGCTTCGATCTGAGGGGGAAACAAACAAACAAAAGAAACACACGAGATGAAACATTTATGTCAAGAGGACACAATATGCAGGATCCCCATCAGCAGCAGAATGATCTTAAGGTTCTAATGAGGGATAAACAAATAATGTGAAAATAACGTAAATAAAACTCCAGGAAAATGTCAGTCTGTTGAAAGAAAATGAATCAAAGTTAAACTGCAGCTACTCTGCAGCTGAATATTATGCATTACTGTGTGTAATCATTTCTGCTAGTATGCTAATAGAGGAGCTAACTTTTTTTTGTTTAGCTCCTTTGTTAACTTTGAACACATCTAGTGCACTTAACTTCCACTTAACAAATTTTTCCAAATAAATTCTAAAACGTGAATTTCCTCGACTGTTTTGCAAATTCTCAGTTAAAAATCACACGACCTTCTCACATCTACAGTCCAATCTGAATGCTCCCTTGCAAACTGCAGCCTTTTTCTCCGGTTAGCCTCCTCGATTAGTAGCTTTCCGGTGCCTATTCAGCTGTTCAGTCCCAAGCTCTAGAATTCCCTTCACATATATGTATGGAAATGCTCTAACTATTTCTTAAATACAGTGCCAAGTTCTACTGTTGTTTTCTTCGATTTGCCTGCCAGGCATTTATCACAGATTAAACGATCTCCAAAACATGCATAAAAAGTTCTTTTTTTTAAATCAAGTTTTTTTTTGATGAGGAAGTAACATAATACGATGTAGAATTACAAAACCAAGCCCGACTTGACATAATACTGCCCCTTTAATGAATGAGAAGATACTCATTGCATAAGTTATCATTACAAAACCAGAAGCTTGAATGCTCTAGGGATTTTCTTATGTACTTTTTTGCTAAAAAGGGAAAAAACCTGCAGAAGGAACAGCTACAAAAAGCTCTTCCTGAAGTGTGAACATTTTGCGTGCTTTTTAATCAGCAAACAGTATTTTCAGATCGAACTCAGAAGCCATTTTTACACAACAGTAATGGGCTTCCCTGTGAATTTCCCTTCCTCTCCCTGTCCAGGGACTCAGACCCCCCATCACCAAACAATCTGACAGAGCAAATGGATTCCTAACACACACACACACACACACACACACACACACACACACACACACACACACACACACACACACACACTGATCATACATAAAACCTGCAGATATGGAAGTGCTACAGCGCTGTGTTTGATCCTACACTGTCACCGCTGCGTGATTCAGCAGGATGCGCAGCGTTTCAGTGAATGAGAGTCTGTGCGGAACTGAGAAGATGATTTCGCACGCTGTGTGTTTAGAGAGTGTTTTCCAGCACCTCTTATCAGGAGCCGCCCTGGAAATGTTCCTGTCGTGCTGTCGGTCTTTCCTCCTGTCGTGGCGGATCACGTCACGCTCCCGGGCCTCGCTGTCTTCGCCGCCTGAGGAGAAGATGAGGAGTGAGAAAACATCCCGTTGGCGCCAGTCGCCCTGCGGTTCAGGACCCACCTTTGTCGCCGTGGCTCTTGATCCCGGCCCTCTGGTCTCGGGCCATCTGAGCCAGCTCCCTCAGCTTTTCCTCCTTCTTCTCCTTCTCCTTTTGAGCCATCTTCTTCTCCACCTGAGCTCGCATCTCCACAGCTTCTCTGGCCTGATCGCGACATCAACGTTAACATTTGCTCACTACATGTAGAAGCACCTGGCGAAACTATTCACACCCACTGAACTTTGTTTTACATTTTGCTGTGAAACGATCACAAACTTTAATGTATTTCATTGGAATTTAGTGGGACGTTCCAGCTCAATTTTTTAAATTTATGATCATTTGCCATACTGCAATAAAAAAGACTTACACTACATGCTACGTTTTTGCCTAATATTTTACATGGGGGTGAAAAAAATTTAAACCAAGTTGAAAAATTGCCCCACTCCGTCCCCGTTTGTGGTTGGAACGTGACCAAATATGGAAAATTTAAGAGGTTATGAATAGCTTTGCAAGGCCCTGTATATTTTTAAACCAAAGATATTTACAACTTGTCACTTTTAATGACACGTCACCTTTCTGTCTGCAATATAGAGAGCCTCGGCCAACTTGGCAAAGTTCTCATTAATGTGAACCGTTTGCAGACCCCTTCCATCAGCAGCCAGCCGTTTGTCTAGTGGGATGGTGTAGCCCTGAAGGAAAACATCAAGTTAGCAGGAAAAGATACAAAACCAAATAAAATACTCTTCAGTGTCAGTGTGAATGAGGGAAGAGAAGGCATTACCTTTGCGTTCTTCCAGTTGGAGATGCACGGAGGAATCTTCCACTCCTGCTGCTCTTTGACCGTCATCTGGAACGAAGAGGGAGAACGGTCCCAAAACAATCCTACTTTGACTCATATTTAGACTTGAACAGATGAAAAGCAGGATGAATCGGGAAGAATATTCCCGCTGAATCCTACTTTTCTGCTAGGAGAATGCATGACGGGGGCCGGCGGTGACGGAGGTCCTCTGGGAATCTTCTTGTTGATTCTGAAACACAAATTTACCCACGTTACATACAGGAATTGAACATTTTCCTCCAGAAAATAAAACAAAGAGTTGCGCTTTTAAAGGCAACTGAAGCGTCATGTGTGGCACGCTTACTTAAAGCGAGGAGGCTCCATGGGGTCTTTCTGCATCTCCACCATACGGATCACTCTCTGTTTGGCTCCAGAATTGAAAGCCACTCCCTGCTGGGACGGCGTATATCTAAAAGAGGGGGAGAGAAGCAAACGTTTTATCAGACCTAAACGCTGGACTTTAAAAGAGACGCACGAACTGGGGCCAAACGGAGGACGCTAAACGCTGTACCAGCATGAGAGTATCGAAGCAACAACACGTTGCAGATTTACATTTTAAAGTAAATGCCACAAAACGAAAAAAGGAAAAAAATAACGTGAAAAGCTTCTAAAGCAATACCAACATGATTTTAATGAATTTAAGTGATAACACTGACAATTCAGACTCATTGTTAAGGACGATTTTCTTTGGAGACTGAGGCTGTTTAAGAAGTTATGAAACTGAAGTCAAAAATATGATTATTTTTGATTGTAATATGCAGCAACGGAGTAGACTGCACTAGATTCTTAAAAACAAGATACCAGCCTTTCTCAGCTCGTCTTCATTGAGGCTAGAAATCAAGTTTTCTGAATAAAATGATGCTAATAGTAAGCCAGCTTTGATGAGTCTTTGTTAAAAACAATAAATGTTTATTTTAATACAAAAAAATGGTGATCACTTAAGACATATGTGACCTCTGTCTGCAGAGCAGCCAATATAAAGCAAAATGAAGTTTTCTTTAACTTCAATTCAATATGATTCAGATACAGTCAGAATGACCTGGAATTAGTTGGAATGTCGCTTTGTGAATCCTGATTGACTAAGACATTCTATCATCTAATAATTGATGATAGAATGTCAAAGCTTCATAATGTTTGATGACATGAAATGTGGGTAGCCTTAAACGGCGAAAAATGTAATCTAAGAAGACAATCTGAGTTTTTCTTAGAACCCGCCGCAATCTTAAATAAAATTAAATGCTACTCGCTTTCTTTTTTTCTTTTTTTCACAAATCTAAAGTGTTGCGACTCATCAACCAACTAAAACACAAACCTGATGTATTGTGCCGGGGCCTGCTTGTCTGCAGCTCTTACAGGCATGGCGGCAGCGATCTTTTGAGAAACCTGCTTCTCCAGGGCGGATCGGGTTTTCTCTGTCAGCTAAGAAAAAAATCCCAACAACAACAACAACAAAAAAAGCACAGAACCACGTCAATAAAAGGATCATCCTGTAAATTACCCAGCCCTTTAGTGCTTCAATAACAGAAAAACTAATGTGTGTTTAATATTTTAGGGTTTGGAGAATCCAACAAATAGATAAGAATTTTGTTGTGTTTTTTTTTTTTTTTTTTTGCTTTTTCTAAGCCTTCACTACCTATTGACAGGTGAATGAGGATCTATCCTGACCTGGATGACTATAACTCAGGACAGACGCAATCAATCATCTTTTCTAATAACAGACTTTAATGCTCTTGGGAAAAAATACTTCTATATGCATGAATGACAGAAATTACAAAATTACAACTAAAATATTTGATGGAAACCAGGTTGTTGCTCTTGACAGACAGGTAATAGATGCCTATAGCACTGTACCTCTTTCACAGCCTCCTCATCGGGCCTCTGGAGCTCCTGAGCATTATCTTTAAGAACTTCCTTCGGGAGCAGGTCTGTGTATTTGCTGAAGATCACCTGAAACAATGAAAGACATTGTTGATTTTGCGACAAATCAGAAGACATTTTGTACAGCGAAATCTGTTACACCTTGCTAACAGACCTTTTCCTTCCCCTGGCCTTGTCTTGCGATGGCGTCATATTTGATTTTTCCTTCTGCATCCACTTGCACTGCCAGGGCATTGGACGTTTTCTTCTTCCTGCCCATCTCCAGCGGAAACTGGGCCACGTGGATTTCCGGGAAAGCGCCTCCATCTCCAAAATCCTACAAAATACAGATCACTCGAAGTTTGCAGCGACTTCCAGGCGCGCAATAAAACTACTGGGTTCGATTCAAGCAGCCGGAACTACAGGTAAGCACAGAGAGAACCCCAAGTGTCATATCGGACACTCGGAAGTGCGCACCTCAAGCGAGCGGGGCACCCAGCCTTTTCTGTGTCCGTAAGGAGGCGGCTCTCTGCGGGACGCCACCAGCGCGGTGGAGTGGGACTTCTGGGCCCGCAGCCTCTCCTCTGCCTCCAGCTGGTCCTGCGACAGCTGCGTCGGGGCTGGTAAAAAGCTTCACAAACAACACATACCGCCTCAGTTTTACTAATAAAAAGAATAAATAAAACACCCTCGTCAGTCTTACTGGCCAAATACTGCAGTCAAACAACACCGTTAGCCGCCTGCGACTGCTCCGTTTTTTAAGGTGAAGACCAACAAGAGCTATATTTAACCATGTTACATATTGTAATAAATAGCTAAAGACAGCGAGCCATAGCTATGTCGAGCTAAAACGTAGCATGAAATAGAAATGCATCACTTTTTAACCACCTGCTACTGCGTGATGCTAAGCTAATGTTCACGTTAAGCCGCTAGCTGCAGCTAAAGCCGATAGCATTAATTCAGCAAAAGGAATAGCGGACATCTGGAATTTTTAAAACCCTACACGTACTACCAACGTAACGGGGAGCACAAATCAGGTCGAAAAGACGACATATTTTTTCGCTTATGAAGGCGTAAAGCTCGGTTGTTTAAGGACTCACCTCGTAAGAGACATTTTCCTTTCTTCCTTACCGATTAACTGGGCATGCGCGGTGACAGACTACAACAGGAAACGCGAACAGAATAGGTATGGAGTGGCAAAAGGGCCAAAATTCAACAATCGAACAAGACGTTACATTAAAACGTCCATTCCATTAATTAATTATCATACATCCTTATTTAATGGGGTTGGGAGGGGAGCTGGTGCCAATCTCCAGCGGTCAACCGGCGAGAGACGGGCCACACCCTGGACAGGAGTACATTAAATTATTATTATTATTATTATTATTATTATTATTATTATTATTATTATTATTATTATTATACAATCCTATGATTGAAAAAAAAAAAAGCTTGAAGATTTTGTTTGCTTTTTTTGCATTAAAAAAGAGAAAATGTGTAAATTATGTTTTGGATATTTCACCTCGCAATTGTTTCTTACAAGGCTCCATGCGAAACAGGGATGAATAGTTTTCAAAGTATTTCTTTGACACCGCCCTCTAGAGGAACAAGCTTTACAAATTTACTACAATTAATTTTATACTATGATAACATTTGATGCATGTTAGGGAAAGGTAAAAGCGTTTTTCGTTATTATTATTGATTATTTGTGCAATTATTAATATGGTTACATCAGTTTCCAATTACTCTGATAATTTCCTGTGCAGTGCAGCTCAGGAAGTAGATGATTTAATCTCTGGAATGCTTCACAGAAGCCATCGATTACATCTTTTAAGGCGTTGAAACTTTTTGCTTTTACAAAGAAAGGACTCTTCAATTTATGTGATGATTAGACTACGTATGGCTCAATTAATTCAAATTAACTATGATTCATGTGGCTTGACACTTTTATTTTCTCCATGCTTTTAGGAGAGCCATCACTGTGGTATTACGCAGCCCAGCGGACTGGAGACTGAGCGCCGAGCCGTCTCTCTCGTCACGCCTCGGTCGGGCTGCAGACGGCTGTTAGGCGTCAGAGATTGATGTTTACTTCTGTGCCAGTGTTTGGAAGTGATTGGCTCTCTTTAAGCAGCAGCTGAGAAACAGCAACTTCTGACTGTGTCAACTCGAGAGGCGATGTGTGAGTGACGCGTTCGCACAGTCATGGCCGTGTACTGTGCATCGATTCAGGCACAGCACTCGGCTAATGCAGTGTAAACTGAAAACAGTCACTCTGTAAGGATCAGTCACAAGTTTAAAGCCACAGACAAAGGTGTCAAGGTTGAACATGTGACTGTTATTTAACTTTAATTGTCATTATTATACATTGCCTTGTACTTGAACATTTCATACTTGGTCATGTTTCAAACACAAACTTCTACATATTTTGCTTGGATTTTATGAAATAGATCAAGCCAAAGGAGCACACTTATCAGGTTTTTTTTTGTTTGTTTTTTCAAAATAAAATCTGAAACCTTTGGCATGATTTTTTGTCTAATCTTGAACTTGAACACATAAGAACATGGGCTTTTGTATAACCCAATACAAAACCTTTCCCCTCTATTCCAATGCCTAAATCCTTTTACTACTTGTACCTTTATAAGATACTTTGCTGTAAGATATCTGTTAGCAAGTGAGTATTTTTTCTTTCTTTCTTTATTTTTTTCTTTATTTAACCAGGTAAACCCCGTTGAGATCTGGATCTCATTTTCAAGAGGGACCTGGGCTGAAGTCTGCGATACACAGCAACCTGTTTACAAAATAAAACCAATTAATACATATGCACAAAAGGTATTGTAAAACAATAAAATGCGATTTAAAAGCAGCAACACTGTTTCATAGAATCATGTTGTCTATCTTTTTTTTTTAAAAAAAGGTTTTTGTTGGCTCTAGTGGCCTTTATTTGAAAGTAGTTCAACAGGAAAGAGGGTTATGAGCGAGAGGGAGGACATGTGGCAAATGTCAGCAGGCCAGGAATCGAGCCTGCGACCACCGGCACAAGGACTAAGGCCTCAATACATGGGTTGTGCTTTTCCCCTGCGCCACCACAGCACCCCGATGTTGTCTATCTTTAAGAACAGCTTGAAATAAGTCCAGTGAAATCATTTCTGACATCTTGAGTTCAGACTGGAGCTGATTCCACGCTGTAGGAGCCAACACACTGAGTGCTTGCTTCCCTTTTTCAGTTCGAACATGTGGAACATGCAGAAGAATAATGTTATTATTGGAGCGTAGAGAATGAGAACTAACAGATCTGTGTAAGAGAGAGCTTAAATATGCTGGAGTTAGGCCGAGTAGAGATTTCTATATCAGGATCATCAGATGACTGTTTCTCCATACATTTAAAGGAGGCCATTTAGCTTTTGCGTGCAAATCACAATGATCTGTAAAACGTCTGCTACCGGTTATAAATCTTAAAACACAATGACTTTTAAAAAACAAAAAAAGTCAGCATTTCCTGGGGTGGCGCTCTTAGAAAAAAGGTTGAAAGCCTCTGCTCTATAACAAAATGCTCTTCTTATCAAGACCCTGACCTACAATCAGCTCTATCCTGCAAATCTGATGTATCTTTTTTTTCTTTTTTTTTTTTTTACTGAGACGTGACAGGCAGATTGAGATTCACAGACAGATTTTAAATTTTTTATTCAGAGATGAATAATAGATGGAGTACAGTAACCACCTCTTGGATCAGAAGAAAAACTCCACATCCGACTTCTTTCTTCTTTCTTTCTAACAGAAAGCCGTCAGAAAGTCAGTCAGTGTCAGCAGGGTCGTTATAGAATTATTTAACCTTTGCATACACTGGTAGAAAAATGAGCCAACATGCAGCAACCTGCTACTCTCAGTCACAGGCAGCATTTTTCTCCAGTTTCCCTCTTGTCCCTCGAGAGATAAAAAGCCTGAATAACACAAAAATAAAGTCAGACAGTCACAAATTTACATCCAATCATCATATGCGCACAGTGCTGGCTCTTGCCGTAGGCCAAATAGGCGGTTGCCCAGGGCTGCAACCTCTGTGGGGCGTGAGAATAATAGCAATTGACTGGCACCCTTTCTTTAAAATAAAGGATGTTTTCCTAATAAAGCTACTGTAGATGCTGCACAATAGGTTATAAGTAAGGAAATTTTTTGATACTGCTCTAGTCATAGGTAAAAATCCAATATGAAAACATGAGTCAAGCATAAGACGTCACTTATTAAAGCAGAAAAACCAAAAAATGGTTGTGATTGGCAAAACTAAAAATAAAAAATCACTATTAGTTCCTCGGGAAGCCTCCATAAACTAGACTTTGTTTGGAATCATTTTTATTTTGTAACACCCAACTGGGTCAACATTTCAATCATCCAAACTCAATTGTTGGATTCAGATTTCAACAAAAATTAAAAATAAAATGTTTGTGATGTTCAGCAGCAGCACGAGAACCTCTTGGGGTCAAGCTTCAAAATTGTCAACTTCACCTAAGATCAACAGCTACAGTTAACTGGTTGGACATAGCCGGGTCTTCTAACAGGACAGTTATTCCAAACACATGAAGATCAATTTGGGGATTTATTAAGAAGGTTTCAGCCATACATACTAGGTGCCTCAGAAATCTCCCACAAATTCTTAAATGTGTTTTAGCTCACAACCCTTTCAAAGCTGTGGATATCCCTACTGTTTTCCTTCCACTCAACCTTCCATTAATAAGCATGTGTCTGGAACTCAGTGAGCAACCAAAAAAAGGATTGTTTTGTGGCTTATTCTTCCTGTGAAGGGTGTATCCCTAGACACGCAGCATTTTCTCTTCTTTACTTGAAAAAAAAAGGATGGAAATTTACTCCGCAACTAAAAAAAAAAGAAACTGCAGGTGCTTTCTTTCAGAGATCGGACAAGAGAATCGACACAAAGAGGCACAGTTTGGGTGGCTGAATAACAAGGGTTGTAATAATTGTTGCAGAAGCTTCGCAGATGCACGTGTGAAGAAAACGCTCCTCCGTGGAAAAAGCCTAACTCAGTGCAATCCGCTCAAACTCCCCCATTTAGCAGCTTTCCTATCTCCAAAGAGCACAGCCGGCATGCCTCCATCAGCCTGCATTTGTGCTCAGCTGGCTGCCGGGCGGCCGAAGACAGCTTGATAATGGGCCTCCACTCAGCGCGTCTGCTTTTTATAGATGTGCACGGTTGGAAGATGAATGAGATTCCTTATTCAATGAGGTAAGAGGAAATTGGTTCTTTGGCACTGCCTTTGTGCGCGGGCTCGATGTAAACAGTGAACATATTGTTTGGGCCCTAATGGAATCCTCAGGTCGAGGACGGAGGCCCGTGATGGATGGCTCCTTATCTCGGCTCCACAAGGAAGCAAACCCAAAAGTATTAAGCCGCATTGAGTCGCTGCAGCGCTGCTTTCTGCCCGTTGGAGTCGAAGGAGGAGCTCAGTTTGTCTCGCGACGCCTTTTGGTGATGCTTCGCCGTCGCATCCCTGTTCAGAGGCAGCAGGGAGATAAGACGGGTTCTCACATTGCTGCTGCAGGAGAGTGAGCAGAGCAGAGAGCGAGATCTTTTTTTTTCTTTAGTCTTCCGTTAGCTATTTTTCTTTAATAAAAAAAATAATAGTCAACTCATCCTGTTACATTAAATGACCAATTTTATTTAAGAAAAAAACCTTGATTTCTATAAACAGCAGGCGATGTCATAGTTGGGAATTTCATATTGTTTTTAAAGTATATATTTTTTTATCTGTTATGAAACCAAGGATTACAATAGATAAAGGGGGGGGGAAGGAAACAAGAAAGAAAATAAACCTTGATTCCTATAAAAAGCAGGCAGTGTAGTAGTTGGGGGTTTCATATTGTTTTTAAAAAGTTTCTTTTTTTTAGATCTATTATGAAATCTAGGATCTTGATGGATGGTGGGTGTACCTTTGGCCAACTTATCATTAAACTGCGCACATTCTTCAATGCAAATGAATTCTTTCTGATTAAGATGAACATTTCAGCCTTTCAGAAGCTCAATAGCTTTATCAGATTGATAATGAAGGAACGCTCCGATGGTCTCCATTGGTGCCTTGTGGAAAAAGGAGACACATCTAAGCTGTCAGCTATTGTTAGAAATCTCCAACAAGCTGACCTTTAAGAGGCTGATTGAATTTCACAAAACAAGTTAAAAACAAAAACACTTTAGAGACTGTCGGATCAGGAGGAACCAAATTATTTTGGACATATTTGGACTGCAGAACAGCTACTGATCATAGCTTTATCTCTCCTGTATTGCATGGTGGTGGTTGTATCATGGTGTTGAGATGTTTTGCTCAAATTATGTGTGGGTTTAATTCAAATTAGCCATCTGAAATTACATAAATCACCTGCTCTGTTTTAGAATCTACAACGGGTCAATTTAGGTAGTATTAAGTTGTCACTTAAAATCCTTTTTACTGCCAAAAATCTCTGAATTTATTTTATTTTAATTAAAAAAAAAAAAAAAAAAACATTTCTGAGTTTGAAAAGTCAAAAACTTGATTGGAAAATTTTTTTTAGAAAAAGAAAAAACTTGGAAATTTTAGTTTCACACGTCCAAAAATTTCAACTTTTGGAAAACATTTTGATTTTTCAACTTTTGAAACACAGAACTCTTCAAACTGTTTGCAGAATATTTTTCAGACTAATCTCAAAATTTCTTAGTTTTTTGACAGAAATTTACTCTGTATGTTCTCGTCAACAATGGCCCTAATACAATATCATAAGAATGTCTGTGCATGTTGAAGAATTTTAATTTACATTAGTTACAATAACACTTAATTTCCCTTTTAATCTAGTTGAATTTGAATTTAAAAAGTGAAGGGGTGTGGATACTTTTTGAGTGACACTGCGATCCCTGACCAAAACAGAGCAGAAAGGACAAACTGAGCTCATTGGAGGGAATTTGTGACAAATAAAATAACCTTACGTTCATCAACATAGTACATAAAAGGAGAAAATTTCCAAAATGACGTTGCTGTGTTGGTTGGTGAGACCATATAAGCAATGAATAGCAGGTTCAGTAAAGTTCTTCCTGTTTTTCGCCATTAGAGATTGTTACACCTGTCTAATTCTTCCCTCCGTGAGAGATTATCCAGACCGGAGGCTTCCTCTTTCCAGGTCGTGGGTCAAGCAAGCATGATAGACAGACTTGACAGGCAAACTATTTCGCAGAGAGCCGCAGTCACTGTGCGCCTCTGAGCTGCTCGTATATTGATGAATGAGTCCTGGCCTGCATATGCACAGGAGAGGAACTAATGATGAGAACATGTTTGAGTGACAGCCAGGAAGACAAGCTGCCCAGGTGTGTGCTGCTGGCACAGGATGCGAGTTTGACAGATTCAATTTGAATATTGGGCCCGCTGAGCAAAGCCTCACGCTGAATTACATTGGAAAAAGTAAAGTCGGTTCTAAAAACGAATCGGTGTACTGTCACAGAGGCCCAAGCTGTGAAACCCTTAACGCAATTAAAGAACACCTGGTGGCGCAGAAACAAACTAGCCTTTCACAAAAACACCAACTGAAACAAGACAGACACCCACTTAGAACTACCCGTTAATCTCCGCGCTGTCGTGGTCGGCTGCGTTGATGGAGGATCCAAACGCAGCGAGGCGGAGATGGCGAGTAGATCAGAAGTTTTAATAAAAAATGAAGAGCAAAGAATAAAAATAAAAATTCACAGGGAACACAGGGAGCCAGAGCAGAACAAAAAAACACAGGAAGCAGGAACAAATCCAGCAGAGTGAAACAGGTGGAGAAATGAACATAAAATAGACAAAAAGGAGCTGAATTAAGTTAAAGGAAAAAAAAGAAACAAAGCTGATCTAATCAAAGAAAGAGACTAAAAAATGAAACTAGAATCAATAATTCAAACCGCAAAGCTCCTCAAAACAGGACAGTAGCCGCGTTTCCATGGACCACAAAATTACGTTGAAAAATGGCTCCAATACCTATTGTGTGTAAACTTTATAAAGCTACAAAAATTGCTAAAAGCATATTTCTACATTATCTTATAAAAATAATTAAAAAGTTAACCACGCTTACATCAATTTGAGAACAAATCAGAAGCATCAAAAAGTAGAAAGAAGTGACAGAGTATGAATGCTTTCTGGTGACATCGGAGCAGATCGTTTTTCAGGATGTGGCTTGTGGATGTGAATGCAGACGAGCACATTTCATAGCAGTGAGTACAGTCATGCTAATCGCTATGGTTACTGGTGCGCTATTGTTATTTCATCACGTCTTATTTACCCCACTTTAGATGCCACTGAAGTATGGGAAAATGGTTGCTTGCCAAGACTTCCCATTGCGACGACTCTTAATGCGCTGTCAGGGGGAAATGGGAGGAGGAACCGGTTCTCCTGGCAATTTCATTAGATGACATCAAAGCAGGAAAACTGCAAAAGAGAGCGGGAACGGGTGTTCTGTGATGAGGAAATATCAGGCCATTAGAGTTTTTCTGCGGGAAAAAAATCAGAAGTGACATGGAGATGTTGCAGATTTTTTTTAATTTTTTTATATAGGACGCTTTTCTCCACAGGGAAAAAATAGCATTGGCTGGCTTTTGGATCGTGATGCAACACAGAGCAAATACATCATTCTATCTTTTAAAAACATGTTTGTGTGAGCGGAGGTATTTAGGAAACACTGCCAAACCAAAAGGGGTTTTATGGCTGCGTGAGTGATGTAAGTCACTACCGGCTGTGAGTCGGGAGGAAGTTAATGCCTGATGGGAATTGAGAATCCAACCGACGCCATCTTCTCTCCACTTGGAGGTATGTCGTGCCTTGAGACAATATTGATTTCCTCCACGACTCCGAGCTTTGCTGGGAGTTTATGGCGTAGTAGGCCGACACAAAGCAGCTGTGAAGTCAAGGAAAAAACAACAACTGGCTTTCAAAACGCTTTACAAGTCAAAACCTGAGAATCGTAGCGCGCAATTTACATTTAGTTCTCTTTGTTGTTAGATCTCTGTGAAGGCCTCAGAGGTTTCACAGAGATCATTGGAGAACAAAACAGCATCACAAAGACCACAAAAAACAGCAAATAGGATGTAAATGCTATAAATTTGAGGATAAAGTTGTTAGATTACTTAGTAATATTCCAAAATTTCTCTTAGGGGAATGCTCAACATCTTAAAAATGGAAGGAGTATTACTAAAATTAAGATCTACCAATTTGCAGATTTAGTTTTTATTTTAGACAAGAAGTAATAATAGTGTTTTGGAGCCACCAAGCCAGAGTCATGACTTAAATATGATAGATTATCTGAAAGAGGAGCTAAAAATGAAGATGGTCCGGAGAAAAGACTTCCAACTTCGATTAATACCAGTCAAAATATGATTAAAAAAGAATCTGATTAGTAATCCTACAAAAGGTTATATTGCTGTAATTCCAATAAGGATTTTACCTTTGATCATTAAAATGGATATAACTGAATTCCAGCATACTATTTCCTTTCATAAATTGCAATAAAAACAGAGAATTATAAACAAATGCTACCTGTTTTACACTGTTCTGTTATCTTTGGAGATATCTCTCTCTCAATTCCTATCAGCAACAAACTTCTTGATCGAATTAAAATATGTATGAATAAGTTGGTGCTTGACATTGCCTGCCTTTCGCACTTACACTTTAAAAAAGAAATGGATATAGAGAAACCAGAGAACTCTGGAAGTCAGAAAAGGTACGGCACAGACATGAAAAAAATGTGTCTGAACCTGATTTAATCATTTTGACGAACAGCAGCTCTGATTAGGAGTTAACACATAGTTGTGAGCGCGGTGTAGAGATAAAAAACCGTCACAGATTTCCTCTCCATTCAATTCGGAATGGTTTTCCATCTTATCAGAAGGATTTTTGCAGCCATTTTCAAGAGCTGAAGCCCGATTAGACTATATTTTCCTTCTCACCCCCTGCTTTGACCCTATTAGTGCTGAGTCCTTATCAACTTCATCAGGCTGGGGATGGAGAGACACTCAGTGGCCCTCATGTGCAATGATAAGAGCTGACCAGGCTAAGCGTCCATTATGCCAAACCAGAGGTCACGACCTTGAGAGGAATGTTAGAAAGAGTTAGAAATCGAATCATGAGCTGTTGTCATCAGTGTCTTTCGGTGTGACATCCACTAAAACACACCGACTGGCTAACCAGCCTCACCTAATGCTGCACTATTACCCGGCAGCATTAACTGATTGTAAATCTGTTGAGAGACGGGACGCTTGCCCTTTAAGCTGTCCAACGGCGCCATCTAGGAGGTTGAGACAAGAAAGGAAAAAGAGGCATTTGCAAATGTAGTTGTCTATTTTGCATTTGAAGAGGCTGCAAAAGACTCCACTTGCACACCGAAATGCAAATACATCCAAATAAGAAGGGCAGGATTGGCACTGCTGCCACACTGCATGAACAATCACTGAGGCACATGCCGACAGGCACGTTTCACACGACCACACCTTCCGAACAGGAAGAGGGAAGGAGGCGAGACTTGGAATTCTGTCTCCAGTTTCCCAGCACTAAATGAATAATCAGCTCTGCATGGGGTTCTGCTGTGAAATGTATCTGCAAGTCAATGCTGAACATTATCTTGTTAATATTACAATTACTGTGTGCGCTTTGACGTAGGCAGATTTTATCAGACAGTTTAGCGTCACACGAGGTTTGCTGCATGCACACCAGGATTGTGGTGCAATAACAAGGCAGTATTTAATGTTTTAAAATAATAAAATTAAATTAAATAAAAAGAAAACAAACAAACAGTCAAATAAAAAAAATAATAAAATCCCTAAAAATAACACCAAAAACAGTGCAAGTAAAGATAAAAGTAATAAAACCTATTAAAAAAAATTAATAATCGGAATAAATATTGAAACACATCAACTAAGAATAAGCAATTCTGTGATGCCATCATTGTCAGCAGTTACCTTACCTGTAATAGAAAGATGTTATAACACCATGAACTAGTTGAAAATTTAAGTTAGTAAGTCAAATCTGTGCTACGTTAATCCAAAAATATTAGCCGATGTAGTTGATCAGCTGATTGTGAGGCCTTTGGGACAAACAGGTCTCCTGTCTGTACACAACATTACCAGAAGTATGAACTTGAGAGACAACCCATTCTCAATCTACTATGATGTAGTGTCCCAGTCTTTTCAGTTAGAAGGTTTAGGAGTTCCTCTATGGAAACTGTTGACTGTTCCTCCAGAGGCACATAAGCCACCTAGAGTAACTTGCAGATCACCAGATCATGGAAACTTGATTCTCCATCACACGTCCCCACTGCATCAACACTTTGCATTGCACCTGGTTATGTAAGGCTTGGATGCAGAGATTTTGCAGAGCCGGTCTGCAGGCTTTGGTGCTTGATTTTGTAATTTTCGCCCAGGGAGTGGCTGCATGCAAGACGTGAATTCAGCGGTTTGAATACGTGAGTGAATATTTCTGTCATTACAGTGTAACCTAACGCAAGAACTAAAACTAACAGTGATCTGTTGCTTAGTTTTCACTCTTGGAACAATAGCTAAGGACAGCTGAGAGCGTCAATGATCGCAAATGTTTATGAAAATCACCAAGGCTATCTTTTTTTTATAGAGATATTTTTATTCTTACTTTTTCTGCTTGTCTAATTTAATAATCTTTATTTGTTTGTATTGCACTTTTACTATTTAAAAGGTCATCACAAGTCAAATGTAATCGAAGACTTATCTCTTCATTTGTGTTAAAGTTAAGGTATTAAAGTACATTTTTATTGTTTCAGAATTGCTTTGTTGTTTAACTATTTAAATCGTTTACTGGCATTTCCTAGTTACAAACACAAATAGAAAAGTGATATTTTATGTGCGATTGTATTCTATGCATTGTAAATTAAAATTCAGTTATTTATTCAATATTTGGTTTTGTATTTACAAGCGACATTTTTAAGGTGATTATTTTAGAGCTATAGAGAGTATAAGTCTAGAAAGTTCTCTATAAATCAAATCTGATTCATATTTGCTGAACGAACGCCAAACAAAACGATATTATGCTGATGGAGCCCCCTATTTCTCTCCTCTCCTCTTTCCTAACGTTAATTTACTTGAACAGCCCACCTTTACCCTTGTGTATTTTTCCAATTCAACCCAGCAGCATCACTGGAAAAGGTTCGCTGTCCTAAAAGGCTACCATAGGTTATATTATGTGGGCTGAGCTTCACAGCTTCTCACGCTGAAGAAAGACTGAAAAAATGCAAGAGCTCTCACAGTGTTCCAAAAAACGACGAACGAGCTTCGGCAAATAAAACGCTGTTCAGATTCTGATAATGATTAGTGTTTAAATAGACGATCTTTGCATTGGCTTCACGCTATTGGTTGATAGAACCACACAGGGGCGTGAATTTCCGGCAACCTCAGTGCGGTCACACGGCAGAGTGGGCGTTGAATCCGTCTCTCCCCCCCCTCCTTATCTCAAATCCTGACTTCACATTCTCAGTCGCTACACAAGTCGAGTCCGCTCAGTTCGTGAAATTTCCCCGGGGGAAAACATGACGGAAAGCTCCTCGACGAAGCTGCTGAACGGAGACGCCTGCCGCCGGACGTTAAACGGAAAGAACGCGAGTAAAAATGGCTACGTGAAGAACCACTGTCTGTTTCAGCAGTCACAGAAGTACCGTCGCTCCGGGGAGAAGGTAAGGCCCAACCGTCACCGAGAGAAGACCGGAAGAGGCCAGTAACAAACAGTGTTACTTTCTATGTTATATTTTATAAATTAAACATAGTATCCGATTCGTTCTATGATGTATATATTAATATTTGCCGTGTTTATATAGCGGCTACATTATAGTGTGGGAGTGGTGTCCCCGAGCAGGAACGTGTAAGGCGCGGCTACATGTCAGTATAACAATATGTCTCTGCTAATATCATTGTAACTACCTTGTGCAGCTAGCTTCTAACGCTCTGTAGTGGGACTTGACGCAAATATTTGTATTAGACATTAGCTATGTCGTATATTGCACGCATTTTCTATTTCTTGTTCGAAGTGTAAATTCTGAAATGCCGGTGTTATATTCAGAATTGTCCATTTCATAGAGGGCTACAGGAACGGCCACCCTGAACTGGTGTAATTGTTGTGGACTGAGAAACCTGATCAGGGATGATTGTAGTGATGGCTCCCCCACCCCTCACCCTCCTCCATCTCCTGTAACTTTACACCCTGTTGTTTCCATGCCGTATGCGCCGCTCGGTGAGGTCGACAGGTCTCCGTTTATTGACGTGAGTTTGAAGAGGACAAGTGCCCTGTCGTGTCTGTTCCCAGGGAGAGGGAGGCTCAGCGGTGCTTTGACTTGTCCCATCAGCTGGATGTCTCCAGGCTTGAAAGGGCGCGGTCCATTTTAATAGTTTGATCTTTTTTTTAAACAGTACGCATTCTTCATTCGGGTGTGAGGGTGGGAACTCTCTCCAGGAGAAGATCAAATACGTCATATTACACTGGTTCAATTGTTTTCATCCATTGGGCTCATATTTTGAGCAAAATGATATCAGGTTAAGGCAGAGATGCAATCTCATCACAGCTCAAATTGCTTTCAGTAAGAGGTGGGATTTATGGCGTCAAAAGGAAGAATGTATCCTAGCTAGTTGCCATCTGGAGTTGTAAATAGCAAACAGTCTAAAGTAGAAATGCACCACCAACATAATATTTATAAATGACTTCCAGATGGAGCATTTTGTAATCGCTGAAGTTGCTGGTTCTGATTCCAAACCGTCTCTTCCATCAAGAATGACGGTCTTCTGACAGAGATTTAAAAGAGCAGCAGCAAAAGCAAACGAGGTGGATTAGCAGCGCTTTCTAGCAACTGATTGCCTCATGTGTGGGATATGGAAAATTGAGCTATTGCTATGTCATAGCCAGGCCTATTTTATTGGACGATAAACTGTCACGGAGATTAAACGATAACGTTGTTGTTTTGAGACCATTTTTAAGAAATGTATTGGTAGGGCATAACAATGTAAGTTCACGTTCTCAAACATCTATAAACTATTTTTGTAAAGAACACTTTACATTGGAATTGGAAGATATTTTAAACAGAAATAGTAAGGACCAATAAATGACACGTCACAAAAACATAAATAAAATGGACTGCAAAGTCTCTCTAAACAACAATAGCCCTTCAAAAAAATATTATCATCAGAATGGAAATTATTACATTCCTTTTAATTGATCATGCAATGAATTGATTTATTGCGTATTGCGACAGGTTTAGTCATGACAGACATGGCACTGTCATAGAACAACAATGTCTTCAGTCAGAAGCTTCTTCAGATTCTGTGCCAGCCTGACTGCTACTGGAGATCCTTCCTGTAGCAGTCAGGAAGCCTCGTCACTCGAAACAACTCTTTGAAGATAATTTGATGATATTAGTTATGGTATTTGAGTTCCCTTTGATATAAATGAAGTATTTTTGATTTGAAGAGATTTTGGACTATCTGATCACTGGTCAGAGTATGTCCAGCTGAAAATTGCACGTTCAAATTTCTGACCATTTTTGTATGGTCTCTTCATAAACAGGGTTGTGGCTCCTTATGTTGGGTTTGGTCAATAGAAGGATCCAAAGAGTGATGCTGTGTAATTCCACTTTTACATAAAGTTAGGTATTATTCAAAACTCTAATCCATTTCTACTTGTAAATGTTTTTAAACCCGAATTTTTTCTCAACACATTCGACGTAATTCTGACGTGGGGAAAAAAGTCCCAATACGGGAATCCGAAAGGCATGTAAACGATCCCCTCTGTACATCAGATTGTCTCCACACAGGATCAGTCTTTTTTTCTTTTCTTTTCTTTTTGCAAACAGAATTCTGGCTTGCTTATTTATTGTCCAGCTTGAACCAAACACGATGTGCTTACACCACAAGCTTCCCCTTATTGTGTACACAATGTAATCTGATCGTCTGCCACCGAGATGCAGAACAAGCAAGTGAAACATTCTCTTCACTTCTTCTGGTGCCCACTTCACTTTAATCTCTGTTTAGCTGCTTTATTAGTTGGTAAGAGGTTCATTTTGAGTTGTTTTTTTTTTCTTCCATAAACTCCCAACTGTCCACCATGTCGAGTATTTTCTTGGCTGCTTTAGAGCTAAACCTGTTTGGCAGACTTTTAGAATGCACAAACGATACACACAGTGCACTTTGAGCTGCTCTGAGGTATTTCATTGAGAAGCATGATCGGTCACATGAGAAGTGGCTGCTTAGCTGCTGGGCAGAGCTCGTAATGAGCGACTGCACTAAAGTAGAAATTCCTCCAGTTCAGCTCAAAATTCTGCTTACATGTTCTCCGACGACAAGATTTAAGTTCTCCTGCATTCCAAGATCAATACATTTACAACTCTGGATTAATAACTTTTTTGCTAACCAGTGTGTGCAACAGACCGGGTCTTTGTAAAAGAAAAAAAAATGCATTGGAGTCTCGATTTACTGTTGAACCTTTTCTAAGATAAAGAGTTTAATAAGTAATCCCTGCTGTCCTGTAACGCACGAGGAGCCTGTATATTGTTTTAGTGGTGTGTCCTTTCCATGACTCATCTGACCACAAGGATAGATAAATCGTTATCTTTTTTAATAATGTGACGTTATGTTTAACGTCACATTATTGTTCAAATACGAAAGTAATTAAAGTTGCCACATTTGTTTTTGTAGTTATCCTTTAAAACTTAACAAAAATTGGATTGAGATTTCTGGGAAAGTCAGAAAGTCAAATTAAGACAGGAAAATATGTAGAAACCCTGTTTATAGAAGAATCAGGGCTTGTGTGCAGTATAAACGTTGCTTTCATTTGTACTTCTAAAAACGTCCCTTTTCTTATTCCTCAGAAGCAAAATGCGACCCATAATCCCAGTTTGTACAAGAAGCCCTTCATGGAGTCGTTCGAGGAGACGCCTCTGCTGGTGGCTGTGCTCACCTACATGGGCTACGGCATCCTCACCGTTTTCGGCTACCTCAGAGACTTCCTCCGCCACTGGAACATCGAGAAGTGCCACGTGGCTCGAGAGAGAGACGAGCAGAAGGTGAAGCAGCTTTTTTGCGTGTTTGATACGTGGAAAGTGTCAGATATCGTAGTGGATTCTTTGAGTAGTTTTGACAGAAATCAAAGCGTTTCCCTCTGTCTGGTTTGTGTTTTAACAACAATTTCTTCACAATTATTTATTTTCCAGAAAATGCTGCTAAAAGAATCTTTTTGTTAAGAAGATATCGGCTCTTCACTGCAGAAACTCTACATTTTACCAAGTGTTTCTTTGTCCAGTTTCTATTGCAAATGTCCCAGTACACTTGAAATGATATAAAAACTAACTTACAAGTAACTTTTCAGCAAGAAATAGGATCTTGTTTTGAGTCAATAATTCCTTAATGTTGATGAAAAAGTTCTAGCCATGACATTTTTCCCACATTGTAAGTTAAAGTGTATTGTTCCACTGGGAGGTTATTTCACTTGTAGTTAGCACTTTATCAATATTAAGGAATTATTGACTTAAAACAAGCTCCTACTTTGTGCTGTAAGGTACTTATTTATTTTAAAAAAAATCTTATTTCAAGTTTATTAAGATATTTGCACTGGAAACTAGACCAAAAATACTTGATAACATTTCGTGTTTTTGCAGTTTTATCATTTTGTCAGTGTTTTTCGCCTTTCATTGCCTTCAGACCGATTTATCTTGTCAAACTGTAAATACGTCCTTTTGCTCGGAACAAAGATAACTTGTGCATACTGGAATGTCACGATAAACTTAGAAATATTTCCTCCACTCTCCACAGGATTTCGTGCCTCTCTATCAGGACTTTGAAAACTTCTACACCAGGAACCTGTACATGCGGATCCGGGACAACTGGAACCGGCCCATCTGCAGCGTCCCCGGAGCCAAGATGGACCTCGTAGAGAGAGTTACCCACAACTACAACTGGACGTTTGAGTAGGTTGCTGCGTTGTGCATTTCTGTTGGCATTTGTTTGTTCATTTTGAGGAAAGTATGTCTCAAAATGAAAATAAGTTCATGTTCTCTTCTACCAACTGAGCTACTTTCCACATCTGTCATTACAAAGTAGATATAGTTGTGGTTTTCCTGGCGTACAGTGGCAGTTTGTGATGATGCTGATCTAGGATCACGCCCAGTGGTTGCTTAAGTAGCACCCTGAACAGAGTGACTTCATTTGTGATTCAGAAAGTTATTTTGTACGCACCAGTATCTGTCACATGGTCTTTATCTTAAAAAATAAAGACAATAAAACAACGTTTGTTATATATAGATGTGGTTACAGTGACCCTGTAAATTAGCTTGGAAAGAGTTAAAAGGAGTTGCGCCAATCTAATTTTATCCCACTATCTGTGATCGTCTGTTATCTCAAGAAAATGGAGTTCGTCTTACTGACAACAGATAATTCTGCTGTGATATTCAAAACACTAATGTTAGTGAATATCTCAATTGTTTCACAACAACTAAAAGCAGCGTAGGGCATTCATCACTATTTATGTAGACAAACAGCTCTGTTGCTGAGTCATATGCCTTCCTGTTTATCATGTTGGTATGAGAAGTATCTACAAAAGCGCCGGAAGCTCTCGTTTCTTTTTTTTGTTAAATAAACTCTCATTGTCAGTGTAAATGAAGACAAAGGCAGGTAAAGCATAAACGGTTAATAATAATAGCAGACACGCAAATGTAGTTAACGTCTGACCTAATCTTAGCTTTTCTCTTTAGTAATTATAAATAACTAAATTAGAATAAAAATAAATACAAACTGAACTTTCACAACAATTAAATGTTTATAGGGAAATAAACAAAACTCTGATTTCTCAGAAACAACCCAAAGTTAGACAGACTTATCTATCTAAAGACGAAGAGATGTAGCCGAATCCTCCAGGTTATTAGACATATGTAAAATCTTCAATTTCTTTCCTACTATATCATTACTAAAACTGTCTCCGTGGAATATTGAATGAGGAAAAGCTCAGATTTACTATTGTGTCTTTAAACCAAAAATGTATTTAAAAAAACAAAAAACAAAACCATAAGCATCTGTCTGTCATGGTCTATCATTATTTGTCATATAGGCTGAAGTTGCATTTTGTGGGAGAGCAGTCAACGTTACATAGTTCCTCTGATATAAAGGATTCCACTATTATTATTGTTGGAGTTGCCATTTTAAAGTGTCTGTAGCAACTGTATATGAGCGATTGGTGCAGTTAGCATTAGCAAAAACAGCAGTCTCTCTTTATCCCCTATAATGTTGGTTTACTGTTAACTGCTATATTTGGAAAAAAAAAGACAATTGGATTCTACTAAATTATGAAACAGAGTGTCTTTGCTGTGATTTGTTCATCTTCCTGTCATTTTCTGACATCTAACTTCCTGTTTTAGGAAGCAGCCTGAATGAAAACAAACCCGTCACAGTAAAAAAAAATGGTTTCCTTTCTAGAAGCCTCCTACATTCTTTGTGCTTCCTCTCGCTTGATTTTTCAAAGTGCCAGTGCAGAAAACAGGTAGCTAAATCCTCTTGCTGCAGTAACAACTTCCCGACTGAAGAGTGTTGTTACTGCAACCTCCAGACGTTTAGGTCTGGAGGTTGTAGAACGCACCGAGTCTGTGGTGCGTTCACAGACCCGGAGGGTAGGGGGAAAAATGATATGTTGTAGTTTCCAGCCAACTGTTTACAGTGAACGTAAAATCAATGCTCTGGTAATTAAAGCAGACATTCTCCTGATTTTCTGACGCTTTATTTATTTTGGTTTCAGGCACACCGGCAAGGTGGTGAAGAACGTCATCAATATGGGGTCATACAACTACCTCGGCTTTGCTGAGAACACTGGCACTTGTGCTGATGCTGCTATCGAAGTCACACAGAAGTATGGAGTTGGCGTGGGAAGCACTCGCTGTGAGATGGGTAGGTTAATCATCCTGTAAATTGGTTTTTGAAGGAATTTCCAAAATTTCAAAGTTAATTTTCAGGGCTTTTTTCCCCAGCTGCTACATCAGTTTTTAACAAATAATACTCATCTATTTTGTAAATAAAAGGGTGCAGCTAGGATTAAAATTGAACACTCTTCTCTTCTTCTTCTTTTTTTTTTTTTTTACAGGCAACCTGGACATCCACAAGGAGTTGGAAGAGTTGGTGGCCAGGTTTCTGGGTGTTGAGTCGTCCATGGCCTTTGGGATGGGCTTTGCTACCAACTCCATGAACATTCCTGCTCTCACTGGGAAGGTGGGGGTGGGAGAGTTTTTGTCTCTTCCTTTGTGTTTTGTTATTTGTTCCCTGCTGAATCTTACGTAACTCCTTCCTTTTGATCGTGTGGGCGTTCCTGTCCAGTTATTGTGACCTTCTTCCAGCAACAAGTTTCACTGTTACTGGAAAACCTGCCGCATCGTCTGCGTAAATGGTTCAGTCTCGTGTTCAAAGAGGAAGGCCGCCAGCTTCCGGTTCAAGCTTTGAAAGCACTCTGAGTGCAAAGGGTTGACGACTGATGTCAGGGCCGCCTTGACTGGATTCATTGTACGCAGTGCAAGCCAGCAGAATTATTTCCTGACAGAAAACAAGTGGAGAACAATTAAGAGTCGGAGAGAGGAGCAGGACCCGCACAAGTTGAAGTCACAAGGGGTTCATAAATTCCCAGGTCTGACTGTGCTTTCTTTGCTAGTTTACATTCATATGAGCCCACCTTTACAGCTTAAATCTACTTTATGCAACATGCTTGTTTGCTCTTTGGATACAGGAAGTTACGTAAACTAAATCATTCCTTTTGTAGAATGTTTGCCTTTGTATTTATTTCTATGGGCTTTTCAGGTTTAGGGACATCACTAATTGAAATCCCATAGCATTCACCATTCAAAGAAAGATAATTGTGTGTCTATTTGACTCTCTGTTTAAGATTAAACTCAAAGCGCAAAGTAGTGATTGAACTAAGACTAGACAGGGTTCACACAGGTGCTTGAAATTTCATTCAAGGTTTGGAAAGTGGTTGGTTTCTGTATTCGGTGCTTAAATGTGCTTTACACTCATACTGCATAGATTTGTCATAAAATGCAATCTAACGTTTTAAAAGTCTAAATTTGGGAAGTGTTATTTACAGTTGAAACCAGATATTTTTAAGACACCTAATTAAAAAAAAACAGACATTTTTTTCTGTCTATCTGAAGTTAAATCAGACCAAACTTTTCTTGTTTTGGGTCAGTTAGAATTACCAAAATTATTTGTATTTGCCTAATACCATGTCATTTAACAAAAATGTTTCAAGATTTTTCTTTTTATGGATTGTGTTCAAGCATTTAATTTGAGCAGGAAAGTCATTTACCTTAATAATAATTGCTTGGATTGTTTCAATGCAGTGAATATTTATTATTCGTAATGGCTCAATAAATTATTGATCTGTGCAATTGAAATGCAGGTTTTCTTATTTTTCATACTTTAAACAAAGTTATTGAAGTTGTTTATTGTTAAATAATGTTTTAACAGTAATAAACAACGTCACATCATAGGGAATGAAACTGTTTTGTTTTTTTCTGTTTTAATATTTTTTTTATTGGTATTGTTTTCATCTCCATGGTGTGGTGGTGGAAAAGTTTAAAAACTCCCCTTGGAAATGCTTGAAAAGTGCTTCGGTTTTACTGTGGGAATCGTATTTGAACCCTGAATAATCTAATCAAGAGGCCAAAAAAAGTTGTTGCTCAACACCAACAACTCAAGCATATGAATCCCCGGATTAGCTGGTTTCGCAAGTGACAATAATAGATAATGTTTGCATGTGGGAGCATAAAATAAAATCATGTAGCAAAATAGAGGTTAACTCCCGTTTCTTGCCGTAGGGTTGTCTCATCCTGAGTGACGAGCTGAACCACGCTTCGCTGGTCCTGGGCGCTCGGCTGTCTGGCTCCACAATCCGAGTCTTCAAGCACAACAGTGAGTGACTTCTCTCACTTGTGTCTGAAATGGAAACAAACGCACGACATGAGAGAACACCCAAAGTGTGTAGAAATGCTAGCCGTCTTGATTACATCCACTCTTTCAACACCATTCAGCAATTACCTGGAAAAGGCTTTATCCAGGTGGCGAGGACAGATGTAATGACATGGGTGTGAGTGTAGATTGCTGCTAATTTCACATTGTCTTGACTTGCCCAGCTCACTCATCCACCAAGTTTTTCAACTGACGTTCTAAAGAATCTATATAGTTTTTGTTTTCCACAAGTCTGCAAAAATTCAATTTGCATTTATTTCCCCAAAATTGATACTTTGAAGAGCTGCCACTTCCTGCTTCTTGATTTATGTCGATTCATTTATTAAATAAAAAAAAATATTTTCTTCTGTTTTTCCTGAAGTATTTAGATTTCTCTTTACATACCTCGAGTTAAAATGTCAACAATTATACTCTTCATATTTATCTCTCTCCTATGGCTGCATATTAGGGCCACCGTGAGAAAATATAAAAAGATAATAATATTGCGAGAGTAAAGTAGAAAAGATTGCGATAAAAAAAAGTCCTAATATTGCCAGAATAAAATCAAAATATTTTGGTAATAAAGTCAGAATACATTGACTTTATAATGAAATATTCTCATAATTGTATGTATTTATTTATTTATTTATTTATTTTCTCAGCATGGCCCTAATGCTCTGTCACACTTGCTAAATAGAAGGCCCTGCTTTTTTAGCACATGAAATGTAGAGACTGAACTATAATTGTAAAATTGCTATTATTTATCAATTGGGTATATTTTTTTTAATCAGTTGCGCCGGCGGTGGTCAGATATATGGATTTCAAATGTAATAGTTGTCCATTTTCTTTTCTAAAGTTTTCAGCTGGTAACGTAACTGTTCCCCTCTCCTACTCTCCTCTGCAGACATGCAAAGCCTGGAGAAGCTGCTAAGAGATGCTATTGTTCACGGACAGCCCAGAACCCACAGACCCTGGAAGAAAATCCTGATTGTGGTGGAGGGCATTTACAGGTATGTCTACTGGTAGCACGAATGTTGGCTGAGTTTGTAACTCCATCAGTTCAGCAATTAAGTTAGTACGATTGAAAAAGAGACTGAAGATTTTCTTGCCTCCGTTTTACTACCAGACAAACTATTTTCAGGCAGGTTGTGTTGTCAGGACTAAACTATTGCCATACAGTTTTTGATTTAACTTTCTCTTCTTGATTTGAAAAGAACCCTGCGCCTTTGGAAAGAACATTTGTGCATTATTGAAAATGTATTGAGCAATTTTCTTGTATCTGCAGTGAGTGTAGCATTTTGTGTTGTGAATTTTTGGTATCTAATAATATTGTGCTTCAATATTATTGGATATCTTTCAAGGTACCTTGAAAGGTGCGTTCAAGGTAAAATGAGTTGTTAATGTTATCTTTTTGTTGCGCTCATCGAATTCATTAATTTACAAAAGTTCTTTGTCTTAAAACCAAGTGATAGAAATAAAAGAAGGAAGATTTCAAAAGTAAAAGTACAGAACAGTTTGGATGAGGAAATAAAAAAATGCTTGAGTATAAATCAATTCAAAATTCTTTATAAGAAAAAAAAAGTCTTACACCCTTTTGAGCTAATAATGAGGAGAATCATATATTTTGAAACTTTTATTGACAATTTAATGTACAATGCTGTAAAAATTCATTCTGTAATGAATGAATTTTTCATTACAGAATGAAAAATTCTGTAATTTTTCAGAATTAAAAAATTAAAAAATTAAGAAAAGTCAATCATTTGAATTTCTTTCCAAGACCGCAACTCACTTCCTCTATTACTATTAGAGGAAGATGATTTTTTGTCATCTTCCTGTTCTCTTTTCACTCACATACAGTAAGGGTTGTTGTAGGAGAGTGTTTGTGGGCTGGTGGTGAAATTTAAACTCAGTGAATAAACCGACTGATTTAGATTTCTTTGAACCTCAAAGCATGGAGGGGTCCATCATCCGCCTGCCTGAGGTCATCGCCCTGAAGAAGCGCTACAAGGCGTACCTGTACCTGGACGAGGCCCACAGCATCGGCGCTCTCGGCCCCAACGGTAAAGGAGTGGTGGACTACTTCGGCCTGGACCCCAAGGACGTTGACATCATGATGGGAACGTTCACAAAGAGCTTCGGGGCTGCTGGTGGATACATTGGAGGCAAAAAGGTCAGCAGCGAAACCTCTGGAGGGATAGTTGTGAAAACCCGTAAAAACATTACCCGTAAAAGTAGAAGTTGTGATTCAAATAGTTTGAGTGCTTTATCATCCTCAGCAGATTGGGCAAGTTTCCTGTCTTTACTGCGTCATATGGTGTTGGTCAACACCGTTGCCAAAAAAACCCGGAAATCCAGCTTTTTGCTTTTTGAAAAGTTGAGCTCTGATCATCCAGTCGTTGTTTTAACCACTCAAGAAGAAACGGCGTACTAGATTTTGTTGTTTCAAAGCACTTTCCCTCCATATAGCAGAGCTCCTAAAGTCGTGAAAAGTCTATCGAAGCACAATATACTACTTTCCAGACAATATTTATTCCAATTTCAATATGATGAAAAAATGTTGTATTTGCCTTTATATACTTAAATCACACATGTTTTCTTCAATTTGCCACATCATAATTCACAATGTTTTGACCCCTAACCCTCCTTAAACTTGGTCTGTACTTCTAACACCAAACACAAATAAAAGGCGATTTAGATGTCAAACTAAGCTCTAAAACAGATATTAAAAAAAAAAAAAAATTACAAACAAGTAGAGGTGTCAAAGTTCATAAACTATTTTAAAGAATCTGTTCTGATTTGAGAAAACTAAGCTTCATAGATGTTGAAATGGACCTTATGTAAGTAATCCAAACTGGTAATCAGAATCCACTTTCGGTGTTAATTTAAGATTGGGAGACAATGGAGATAAAACCAATGAGCACTTTAAATTCAAATGTTTGGTTTGGAATTGTGAAATTGGATGATGAAAAGAGAAAATGGTTAGGAAACGTATTATTAGACAACAAAAACTAAAAAACTAATTTGACTGATTCCTCTGTCAGGAGCTGATTGACTACCTGCGCAGCTACTCTCACAGTGCTGTGTACGCCACCTCCATGCCCCCTCCTGTGGCCCAGCAGATAATTACCTCCATGAAGACCATTATGGGAGAGGATGGAACAACTCTGGGTACGTGTCAGAAAAGCACCAGTAAGAAAAAGATATCAAATGAAACCAATATATCACCTTGCATTGAGATTCTTGCTTTCTTTTGATTAGAAATATGCAAGCTTCATACTTGGCTTCAGTTTTTTGGTTTAAAAAAAAAATAAAAATTGCTGCAAGTGTTTGGTTTGACCACAAGATGGCGGTAAGCCCGTACTTTATATTGCGAGACTGCGCCAGAGAATTGATTCTCCGGCCAAAGATGGTTCCTCTCAGTTCCCATGAGCCCTGCCAGACTCACCAGCACATAAAAAGTAGCTGGACTGCTTTATTACAAGTTAAGACATCTGTGACGTACTTCAAAACACTGCATTAGCAAAGTCTAATTAAATTCAAAGTTCTTTTAAACTCGTCGGCTTTTGAAGAACGCTGTTATTAGAAAATTCTTTTCAGTAAAAATTACATCTTTTTCTTCATAAGTTCACCTTTTTTTTGTTAATCTTAAACCCTCCCCTTGTTTCTTTGTTCAGCTTTGGGCCAGACTATTGGAAAGACCTCTACCTATTCCCTTTTATCACTTTCACATGTGTGCTCCTTTTTTTTTCTTTTGTTGTTGCTTTCACACTGTGGGTGCAAAGCAGCATGGTGCCTCAGGACCAGAGGCCTCTGCAGACCCAACTCTGCTGGACTCTCCTACACACACAAATAAACGACAGTCTTGTTATTCTTTCTGGGGCGGCACCTTCTTTACTTTTTTACGAAGCTTGATTGATTCAAACCCACCCACCCCCTCTCCGTCCCTCAATCCGTCCAAAAGCTGTTCTAAGATCAGGTTACGCTACTTTCAAGCCTCCCAGTTGATAGGTACAAGAATAACAACTCCCGCTGCAATCTTTGTATTGTGCTCTTTCTAGTGTGTCTTCTTTTGTGTTTTTTTTTTTCCAAGAAGAGAAGGCCTGACCTTGCGGTGAGGATATTAGCTTGACAAGTTTTTCCCACCTCCCGCCCCCAGTGGAAAGAGCACCAGTGACAGTATGATTAGTTGCAGCTCAGTCACTGTTTGCAATTCAAGCCCTTTGAAGTTTCAGATGCTGACACAGAGTCAAAGTGACAGTCGGAGCTGCCTGTTAAAGGCCTGTTGGTTTCCATATGTCGCGCACAAAAAGGACGCCAGACACATGCCTGAATTGAAACGGAAGCTTTAATGAAACGTGAACGCCTGAACGAGAGGGGCAGGAAAAGCGACGCGCTCCCGTCCGTGTTTCCCCCCGAACAGGACGGCTAAGGCGTGTGAACGCCAGCTTTCTGTTTTTGGCTAGCGGATCACTCTGGGCCAGGAATACCTGTGGATTTCTTCACAATGGAAAATATGTGCGGGTAAATATAAAGCCAGAGTTTGTTGTGTCTCAGGTTGCTTTGAAGCTCCGCTGTTTCTGTTCAGGCTTTTTAAGCGCGGCCCGGCCCAGATGTGTGTTGCTGTTAGCACTTTGGGGCACATGGCTATTTGTTTGGCTGGGACGCAGTTGTGTGAATCCTCAGTGTGACATGGCATCGTCCAATATCTGTTTAGTTTCAGCTTGTTGACTATGAACCAAAATAATTTTGTTGGCCTTCAACACTTTCTTTTTTTGGACCCCCCTAATAGATAACGGTCAGGGTAAAGATTTTATCTTTAGCCGTTGAATTGACCTCTTACATGAAAGAGTTGGGTCATGTCACTACTTTACTTTCCACTCCGAGGCCCTCCACTTTTTTTTTACGACTTGAAATACATTCAAGCAGATTAATGTGTCTGCCGAGTGCGGAAAAAGTGCAAAAGAATTCTTTCAGCCAGCTGGCAAGTAGTACAAAGCGTCAGGTTGGGGAGGGGAAGCTCTTCAGTAGTCATTGCTTTAAAAGTCATTAAAAAAAGTCTGATCAGTTTGGACCTTTTTTTGTTTGTTTGTTTTCTGCTATTTCTCTAAAATCAATTCAAACCACAGGAACATTATGATTCAAAATGGTTTTGAATCCATAACCCTGGAATACTTTGATAATAATGATAAAGTTATAACTCATTTTTTAGAGGTGTTCGTTGGCAGTATTTGTCTTTTGTCTGCTAGCTACTTGTGTATTTAAAGGAATTTTTATTTTTGAAATTTTCTGAAATCATATAAAGAAATAAGAACCATACAATCTCAAATAAAATACAGTTCACAAATATAAAATCCCAATAATATGCATTCAATTTTGAACCACACATACACTTTGTGAATAAAGTACTATAAGTTGATAGTTTTGGTATTCATATTTTCACATTGAGTCTCTTGTCTTTACGTTTTCTAGGCGCTGATCGCCTCAGGCAGCTTTCAGAGAACACCAACTACTTCCGCAGGAGACTCCGCGAAATGGGCTTCATCATCTACGGCAACGACGACTCGCCCGTCGTGCCGCTGATGCTCTACATGCCGGCCAAAATCGGGTAAGCTTCGCACGGTTTCGAGTCCCCGTCGAACCCATCGGTTTAGTTTGGTTTTTTTCCGCCTTAACGCGAAGAGCTCCGGTTGCCTTTGTGTTTCAGGGCTTTCGGCCGAGAGATGTTGAAGAGGAACATCGGCACCGTGGTCGTCGGCTTCCCGGCCACGCCCATCATCGAGTCGAGAGCGCGCTTCTGTGTTTCAGCCGCTCACACCAGAGAAATGCTCGATACCGTAAGTAAAATTCAAGCTGCTGCTCAGTGGTGATGTTAGTTGAAACGATGGAGCTGTAGGCCGGTTTTGAAGTTGTATTCCAGTCCAGTTTTCAAAAAATAAAAAATAAAATTACAAGGAGAAGGGTGACAATAAAAGCTTATTCTGATTCTGTCTTAATTTATCAGTCAGGAAAACTTGTTTAGGGAGGATTCTCTAAACTTTCTAAGTTTGCATTTTATACCAAATAAAATAAAGAGCGCCTCACTGTGGACTTTGGAACCTACTTTTCTTGACTTTCTATAAATTCCTTTCCATGATTTGTGGTTCCTTGAGTTGCTTTCTCACTGGACTACCTAACCTTTATATATATATATCTATATATATATATATATATCTATATATATATATATATATATAGATATATATATATATTCTGTCTTGCTCCTCAAACATTATTTAAAGCACCTGCAAGGCCAAACCGTCTTTAAATATTACCGCGTAGCGTAGCTTTAAAATTTGTCATTTTAATTGAGGCTTTGCTCCACTTCTCCAAAGACACTTTATTCATCCGTCAGAGGAGCACATCATCAGCGCCGTTTGTAAATCGTCCATTTAACGGGTATCGGCCTGCTTTTGTGAGGCACACCGCTTTTTTCCGTCTGCGGAAAAGCCAGCCCTCTCTGTTTCTCTCTCCCTGTTCCTCAAAGCATGGAATCAGGAAAAGAAAAAAAGGTCAGGAGGAAGGTAAATTGTTTCCAGGTGCCCTGCAGTATGTTGCAATACTGATAGGGTCTCTGGTGGAAAGGAGCGGTGATGAGGGGGGGGTTGGTTTTTTTTTTTTGTTCTATGCTGTTTTTGTTTTTTACACTGAGCCTTCTGTTCACCTTTCACCTCCGCTTTCCCACTCTGACATGTTAAAACATCCCCACCTCCATTTGACTGGCACAAATAAAGTCTCTTTGAGTCCTTATTAAAATCAATCTCCTATTTCCTGTTTTGTTTTGTTTTGTTTTTAAGGCTCTGGAGGCCATTAGTGAAGTGGGCGACGTGCTGCAGCTGAAGTACTCCAGACGGGAACAACCTCTTCCCTCTTTGGGATGGATGTCTGAAGAGAGCCTCCTTCAGGACTGAACCAGCTCCATCTTTTATTTCCTCCTTTCTAACCTCTCTGCACAACACACATCCCGTTAGATTAATTTATCTGATAACAAACACTTGGAGCCAGTCTCACCCACTCAGCTGCTCCGTATCTGCGAGAAGCGAACCTGTGACCTGCGACCTGTTTGCACGTCTCGTCACGAAGTGTTTCCAGAGCATTGCTCGCTTCCTCACACGTCATGTCTTAAATCTTATATATATATATATATATATATATATATATATAAACGTTTTATTTGTGCAATAAAAAAGAGAAAAGATTTCAAGAAGCCTAAAACAAAGTAGGGGGAGCTCTGTTGTGGAGAAGAGATCTGATCCTAGTCTTTTTGTACGAGACAAACCTGATGCGTGTAAATATTATTTATCGCAAAAGCGTGTTATTTCACACACACACACACAGACGGTTCCCGGTGTGTATTGATCCAATCGCTTCTACTTGAATCTGCTTATAGAATATTGGATTTTCATTTTTTTGTTGTTGGTTGTTTTGTTTGTTCCCCCCAACCAAAGGTTGTTGCATATGTATAGATATATTTTCTACATTTCTCTTGAAATGTGAAGTAGATGTTTCCAAAAGAAAAACGTGTAACTGGGGGGGAAAGAGACAAAAAAAATTCCCAGGAGCAAGACTGACAAAATATTTTTTTACCGCTTATTTTCTATTAATAGTCCTGCAGCCTAATTTACTGTTTACACCTGCACTCAAACACTTGAGCCAAGTGTCTTTAACATTTCTTTGAGGTAAATGGCCTACATGTATATTTGTTTCCCCTCCATTCTGCTCACTAAAGTGCTTCTATGTGAATATCCAAGCATAACGACGCGCTGTAACTTCAATCTGTTTGCATGACGATGCTGCTTCAAAACTCATCCGATATGTACAGAACATTTTTTATTTATTGAAGAAAGGCGTCGTATCCTTTTGCTATCTGTTTTTGAAAGGCAGCTCTAAAACATGCTACAGTTGAGAGTATATATTTGAATTAGTTACATGTCTTAACATCCGCACTGTACCACTGACAGGCGCTCCAAATGCCGAATGACGTTGGTCGGAAAGTTGTATGTATATCTACATAAACATGTACTCTGAATGTTCTTTATTTATTGTTGTTTTTTTTCACCCTAATTTTTACATTTTGTGATCATCCACTGAAACAGCATTCCATAATAATTTTTGCTTCCAGTGTGTAGATGTCATTTTGATCAGTTTTTATGTTTATTTGGTAAACAGTCTGCTGTCCAGTATCAATGTGAGTCATTTTTGTTCCGTCACTACTGATGTCAGCTCAAGGTGGTGGTTGTTGGTCAGAAAGTTGTCTGTTGTCTGCCAATGTGTTCTTTTATGCTGATAAAAAAAATCTAAAAACATCAACGGCTTTGTTTTCTTTTTGCTTTTTTTCATCCTCTACACATCCATCATACCCTACAGTGGCGTATTTGTCTGATGCATTTCACCTCATCCTTTAATAATTTAAACAGTAATTTGTTTTGTTGTGTTTTGGGGGGGGATGAGGGGGTGAAGTTCATAAAATGTGGAAAACATGATTATAAGTGCATAAAAAAGAGCTCTGACAAAGGATTTTCTTCCCAGGAGAAGATTCTCGTCGAGCGGACCGTTGGGAGTTTGCAGTTGAGCCTTCGTTGCAAATTAGGTTTATTGTTGAAAGAAAAGCTCATATTGGTCAGGTGTTTGCAATAAACAGCAGAAACAGTTTGGAAAAGCCTAATATTACGAGAACTTCGTCAACATTCAACGCTACATAATAGCAAACATTTGCAAATTGGGAGTAGTCTAACGCAACGGCTTCATTTAGCTGCATCAGGTCGAGATGCAATTCATTGCGTGTTGAAAATATTGTTGGTACAAAGTTCAGACGTCATCCAAAAAATACAGAAATATAGCAAAGACCTTGACTTTTCCTAGAGACACAAATGGAAGCATAGTTTGCAATTTTTCAAATAAGGGCCTACACTACCCGGTCAAGGTAGCTGTCATCGTTTGCCACCAGATTACCGTGGAAACAGGTGGTCAACAAACCGCGGTTGGTGTCGATTTGACTTCCAAACGGGGAAATGACTCCAAGCACGTCTAAAGGTACAACAAGGCTTTGGTTTTCGGAGGAAGTCCTGGACGATGCTGGAGTGGCCCATCAAATAGTTGCCTGACTTGAACTTTGTTGAAAATCTCTGGTGTGGTTTGAAAAGGTGGTTGCGGCATCCCGTCCTAACATTAGAAAGGAACTGGAGGACTTTGCTTGTAATTAATCAGGATAAGGTTCCTCAGGAGCTCTGCTCCTAGCTGCTGTCTGACTACTAATCATGTTTGCAGTAGCAATGTTTTTGTTTTTTTTTAAGACTTGAGTAGTCATGAAATGTGAAATTTAGCATTTGATGTGAAGTTACTCAATATTAGTTGTGAGCTCTTCGAATAGCTATTTCTTTCACATTATTATTGCAAACAGCTGCTAGTTTGTTTGTTTTACCAATAAACCTAATTTGCAGTTGGTGTTGGAACTTGGTTTTCCTTTTCCTCCCTACTTTCCATATATGAATCTGTGCATTTAGTCTTTAATTAATATGTTCAATGTCTGGGTTTTGGGAACAAAATAATGTGGCCTTTATTTCCCAAACCGAACTGTTTTCGACCACAGGAAACTGATCAGCCACTTCTGTCTTTGGAACTGTGTGCTGGTTGACGGATCTGTAAAGCCATGATGTTTCTGAACCATGCTGCTAGAAAACTGTGCCACGAAAATTAAATCAGTTTTGAAGCTGAATGCTTTTCTGACTGGTCTTGTTTTATTTACTGAAATAAATCAGGACTGAAACTTTTAGAGTTAAAATGGCAAAATTAAAGACATTAACTTTATTCACTAAGCTTTTGAGGGTCTTAATGTTTTAGGGAGCAACAATTTAAAATAATGTTTAAAATCTACTTCAACTACAAAAACACAACAGGCAGATATCCCTGTCATTATTAAAAAATAAACTGAAAGTGGAAAGGCAGATTTATTTACATGATGCCAACCGGGAATGTCATCATCGACGATACTCAGGTCGCAATTATGGATTCTGATCAATCTGGGAAGAAATACAAGATAATTTCCAAACAACTAAATGCCTTTTATACCTCAATCAACTGACTTGTCTCGGTTTCTCAATTGGATTTCGATCTGGACTTTGACTAGGTCATTCTAACACATGGCTATGCTTTGATCTGAACCATTACATTATACCCGGATTGCTTTCCTGATGTAAGGTGGATTTCTACACCCATCTAATCTTCTTGAGCCTCTAACAGGTTTTCTTCAGGGTTTGTAGCTTGTATTGAGCTCCACCCATCAGCTCAACTCCGTTTCCCCGTTCCTGCATGTTGTTATTGCCTCCATGTTTCACTGTGCGGTTAGTAAGTTCAAGGTCTTCATGCCTCTCCTTAATAAGGTCTGATTTGTGAACTGATCTACTTGTTGTGTTTTTCTCGTTTGTCAGTGCTGGGTGTGCTTGCGTCCTCTCTCCAGGACCTCCAGGTTTAGGCGCCAGGGACACTGTGTGTGTCTGAGTGCTGCCGTCACACCTGACTGCTATCAACATATCCACATCTGAGTTGAAAGGGTCTCAAGATAATTCCTTGCCTGGTGGTCAGCCACTGATGGTAGAAGTCAACCTTTGACCTCCATTGAGATTTTTTAGTGGAAACTCCTTGTTCTTGGCATTCATGTTTGTCTTTTGCAGTCCTCTAACTTGGACACTTACCAGACCAAGCTCTTTGAGTGGCTTCCTCCTCCGATTCCATCTCTCGCCCTCTTCTAGAGCGTACATTCGTCTCCAGACACAACCGTGATGCTCCACTCGTGAAAGTAAATCTGTCCGGCTTCTCCTTGGCACTCAGACAACAATTCTGAGTGCTGCTCTGCCAGCAGGAAACATGGATAAAGAAATAAAGAAATAAATCGCTCCCCTCAACTCGACAGCCTGCCTGCTCTCCAACAGACCACCTGCACTTCCAGGAATCCTCACCTTCTGGATCACACCCAGCGACACATCTCCAAGTCGGACTGATCCGTTGTTCCCCCTCAGAGCAACATTCCGAGCACCCAAACCCACTTACTTCTGTTGTAAATAGACTTCTAAATCTAAACTGGATCTCAATATGTAGACTTGTCCAATGCTCTCACCTGAACTCTGGATTTCTGCAAGACTTTCAGATGATAAGCACTTAAACTAATTGATCCCTGATCTGCCTGCTTGTGTTTGTTGGTCATAACTAGGGATGTTCGACATATCAGAATTAGCATCAGTATTGGCCGATATTAGTTGTTTCTTAACATATCATGTCTGCCCGATATGTTAAAAAAACTGGGCCCAACTAATATTTATCTCCATCTTGTTGCTGCCTGTTTCTGGTAAAAATAAAATAAAAAATTCCAAAGGTGTCGAAACAGTAGAGAAATATATATGATATGGGTAAATATAGTTTATCAGAAATAATAGCAATATTAATATCAGATATTGATATCGACCCGAATTTTCATATTGATGCATCCTTACTCATAACCAATGTTCCCTCTAATTTTTCATGTGTCTGGGCATACACAGAAGCTCCCTGAGTACACTGAGGGCCACTGTGAGCAACATCAGGTGTGCGCACTCAGGGGCGCAACTACATATTTTTGAGGTGGATGCAAACATGTCACTGGCGCTCCCCCCACACCCCACACCCAATTTACTTGTACAAGTGGCCAAAGAGCCACTTCTGTTAGCCTGTGTCTAGAACCACCTATAGGCTGCAGGTCTGAGGCATTTTGTTAGCAGGTTTTCTATCATTCTTATAGCTTGATAGGAAGCCTGATCCAAACTGGTAACCCATATTAATAAAATGGTGAAATAATATTGACTGCAAAACACTGTATTTATAAAAGATATCAATGTTTTTCCTACACAATCCTAACAAACGTTTTTAATGTTCCCTTCACAATATTTATTTATTTACTATAAAACTATTTGTATGATTTGTTCTTTTAAATTGCCATTCATATTATTTTTTGGTCTCAGGAAATGACTGAGGGATGAAGAGACTGATGTCTGGTTCTGTAGGTTCTGTAGGTTCTTTAGGTTCTGCGGTTCCTCTCCTGACCCACTCTGTCTGATATCACACAGATATCACTAAGATTTCACTGGGCGCCACTGAATATCGCCGACACATTATTTAATGCCCCTATTAAACTTCACTATAATTTTTTAGCCTGTGTCTTCCCACTACCGTCTGTATTTCTGCCAGAGGTTTTAAGGACGGTTTAGTATCGGTGGACATTTT
>CAEFZX010029318.1:0-22732 GCA_903066825.1 Alfaro cultratus
TTCCGTATTGCTATAAATGTCTGATAGACAAACTATCACACATCTCAACAATAAGTGTAATAATAATGACCAAAACACGGGAAATATTAAGGTCAGCTAAATTGTCGTTGCGGGACCTAAATAGGACCCCACCCCTCCTCCCCCCACCAACTGACGCTGGTTGCCTAGAGACGGACACTGCGCAGCCGCAGTGAGCTGCTATCAACCCGCAGCTTTTTAAAATGTCCACCGATACAAACCGTCCTTAGAAGCCAAACGGTAGTGGGAAGACACACATTCCAGGCTAAACAGTTACAGTGAATTTTAATAGGGGCATTAAAAAACTGTGTCAGTGATATTCAGGGCCACAGTGGGATGTTTGATAGACAAAATGGATCAGGAGAGGAACCACAAACCCACCAGAACCTAAAGAACCTACAGAACCAGACATCAGTCTCTTCATCCCTCAATCATTTCCTGAGACCGAAAAATAATATAAATGGCAATTTAAAGAACAAATCATAAACATATATTAATAGTAAATAAATATTGTGAAGAGAAACAGTTTATTTTTTTCAACATTAAGCACGTTTGTTAGGATTGTGTAGGAAAAACGTTGAAATATTTTATTAATACAGTGTTTTGTGGTCAATATTATTTCAACATTTTATTAGTATGGGTTGCTAGTTTGGATCAGGCTTCCTATCAAGGTATAAGAATGATAGAAAACATGCTAACAAAATGCCTCAGACCTGCAACCCAGAGGCTGTTCTAGACACAGGCTAACAGAAGTGGCTCTTTAGTCACTTGTACAAGTTTATGTTGGGGGTCGGTGACATGTTCACATCCACCTCAAAAATATGTAGTTGCGCCCCTGAGTGCGCACACCTGATGTTGCTCACAGTGGTCCTCAGTGTACTCAGGGAGCTTCTGTGTATGCCCAGACACATGAAACATTAGAGGGAACATTGGTGGGGAGGCTGGTTGACCTTTCATGACCTCTGGAAACATTTCTTAATATCTTTAAAATGATAGTGACACAAACGAACATTTTTTCTGCACAAACGTTTGACACCAATTGTGTCTGATTTGAAGAACTTCAGTCAGGTTTGAAAACATCCTGCTGTTGGGTTTAAAATGCAGTGGTAATCCTCATTGTCATGACAGCCTTCCATTCTGCTTAATTGACTATTAATTGGTCCATTTGAGTTACAAAATGGAAGTTAATTAGTTTTAGCTGCTTGGTTGAAGTTTCATTGACGTCCCATTGGGGTCGATTCCTCTGTTTGGGTTGATTTTTTTCTCCTTTTTCATGAATCTGACCCCGGTTCAGCCCATTTTCACCTTCCATTCATTTTATTTCCTTTCTCTTTTCTCTCCCTTTTCTGCTGTAACCTTCCTGTATCCTTGCCTCCTTCCCACATATCAAGTAGCCATAATAAAAACTCAGCAAGCACGTGAAACCCTTTTCTGTCACGTTCTCTTTCCAGCTGTTATCTCACCGTCCTCGGGTCTAGGAGTTGATATCGTTACTGAATTTAATTGCTAGACTGCCTTGATAACTAGAGAATCCTCATTCTTCCTTGCCCTGAATGGTTGAGCAGAGTCGCGTCGGAGCCCATCAAAAATGCGTTTTTGGGTTATTCCCTCCCATCCCTCAAAATACTCCCCTTATCTCTCCTCTCTCTGTTCTACCTCATTATCACGCTATCCAATTATACCAGGCATCAACGGACACCCTTTTAGCTCCGCTCCCAGGGATGGGCCATCAAATTAGTTTAGGAGAGCGAAATCAAATTTGTGTCACTGCTCTTGAAACATATGGTGGGGCTTAAGTAGCCAAAATGGGTGAATAAGCACCGCTGTTGCGGCGTGGAAGAGGAGACCGCTGCTGCGTTCACAAGCGAAGTGAACTGATGTTTATATGCATGTTGATTTGAATGAAACAAACACATTCTAAGCTTTTTTAGTCCCATCTGTAATGCACATGAACACCTCAGATTTGACCTTTAACCTTCAACAGTTGTTTTTCTCCAGGTCGCTTCAAAATGTATTCACTTATTTTGAACAGACAAAAAGTAAAAACAGAAAATAAATAATAAAAAAAGCTAATTATCATGGCCACTGACATTCAGTTTTACATAAGAACCTCTCTCACACCAGATACTCTTAAATTAAAATTGTCATTATCACTGTTATTATCTGTAGATCTTCTTTTTAGTTTGTAAATATTTAGTCTATGTAATATAATTTATTTGTCATATTGAACAGGCACATAAATATTATAACATGGTTTTAATTACAAATTTTTCATAATTATTGAGCCAGTAAGCAATATATTTTATTAAACTGAAATAAGGGGTTGGATTAAATAAGTGTTCACTTCTTCCTACTCCTTTTCAAACAGAAAAATAGTGGTAAACAAAATATTTTATTCTTGGTTATTATTATTATTATTCTATTATTGAATCTTAATATTTAGAAATGTGCAGGAATCTAGTTTCTTATTTTGTTTGCGGAATAAACAGCTTCTTTCACAGCTCGTGAGACAGATTGCTTGTTGAGTATTACTTTAACTCAGCTCAATATCAGTGTGTGTGACAGAAACTTGTGTGTTGTGTTCAGTGGACTTGCTGGCGCTGAGCAGCCTGGTGGACGTGTTTCGGGAGCAGGAGCTGCAGCAGGGGGAGCATGTGATGGATGTAGTGGAGGTGATTCACAGCCTGACTGCCATGTACGAGAGGCTGGAGGAGCAGAGGTCCATTCTGGTCAACATCCCTCTCTGCGTTGATATGTGCCTCAACTGGCTGCTCAATGTTTATGACAGGTGGGTGTAGCTCTTTCTGTCGTGGTAAAGGTGAAGTATTTGTTGAAAATTGTTTGCGGTTTAGGCTGTAGCTTGATGAAGGGTTTATACATCCAGCTGACAAGGATTCCCTCCCTCCCACCTCTTTACTATTTTACTTTTACAGATATTACCTTTCTTTTTCAATTCATCTTTCACTGGCACAAGCTAACCAGCGGTTACCAAAGACAGATAAACTATAACTCTCTTATGAAGATGATTAACTAAATGATCAAAACTTTTATGTCTTCAAAAATTTTATGTAAAAAGATGGTAAAGCACCTAAGACAAAGACATCGTCATCATTTCTGCTCGGAGTGCTTAGCTTTAGCTAATTCAACCTTTGCTTTCTTCAGTTCTTTGCACCTGTGCAACAACTCAAAACCGCATATCACAACAGGCTTTGCTTTGACTTAATATTTGTATGCATGCTTAGACTCACTGTGATCCTGAGGATCGGCTTGTATTTTAATTCAAATAACATTGTTTTGACAAACAACTCTTCCAGCATGGGAAAAATAAGCCCATATCATAAAATCATGATGCCGCCATCACCATGTTTCATTTCGGGTATGGTGTTGATTTAATGATGCACTTCTATTTGTCTGCCAAACCTTTAAGGCACATGGCCGGGGGCCTCTTCAACTTAAAGCTTACGAAATAACCAAATAAATTATTATTTTACACTTTATCTGTAAAGTTACTTAGAGGAAGCTAACTGTGCTAAGTGTTTTCAAAATTATAAAAATTTTCTCTGCTATTAGCACATTACCAGATTAGCAGAAATGAACCCACCACTCTATTTCAGTTTATCGAGTTTTACTATAACCGATGATAAGTTTAAACTCATGAATAAATGCTGAAGTTAATACAAAAGTCACTGTGAAAGTGTTAATTTAAAATATTTGAACATTTTATTTTTGTCTTTCTCACTTACATATTTGTGTTTATTTGGATTGTACTTATGTATCTGTCACTCTAAACATGGAAATGTTTCCATGATTGCTTGAATAATTTTTATTATTTCCCAAAAGCCTGGCATTTTAAGATAAGTGTTCACTCTTTTTATATACTCTGTAGTTGTCAGGTTAGAAAAAGATAAATAATGTGGTGAAGTCTGGAGTGTTAAATGCATCCAGCAGTAAGTGGCACTAATTTCTCTCATTAAATGCTCATTAAATTTGATGTTACACTGAGTCAACAATTTTTCAGAAGATTAAATTCCTTCAAAGGGATTTTGTTGCAGAACAAAGAAATTCTCTAAGTTTGCTCCTGAATGTTGTTGATGTCTAAATGTGAATCTAGACCATTAAAAAGTTTTAACTCTTCTAAACTTTTCGTTCTTAAAGCAAGTGAACCAAACGTACAAGACAAAAAAATTGTATATTAAACAAACCTTTTTTTTTTTCAGCGCTTTTGATCTCCTTTGTCTTCATGAGATGTTTTAAACTATTTCAGAAAGCAGCACAACTCCACCTTAACCTTTACTAGGTCAGGTTTTTCATCTGGAAAAATGCGTATTATACCTGAACCCATCATTGATTCTCCATCAAAGCTGAAGAATCAGCTTGTTCAAAGAGTCTTAAATTTAAATTCACCAGCATTTCTTCACAGTATGCCTCAGAAATGTTAATTTTAATCTTTTCATGTACTCATATGTCTCTGTTCTAGTCATTTGTAACATTTGTGATAATTTTTATCCTGTTTGTTTTATCGTTTTAAGTGCTTTGAGATGCAATTTTTTTAAAAGGTGCTACATAACTAAACTAAATTGGTCGTATTTGAGGTAAATGTCCAACATGACTCATCACAACCTTTTCCCTCTCAAACTTGTTTGACCTTTGAAGGCTCCTGTAGTTCATTGTTAGCCTGAAAAGGTCTTGAACATATTGAATTTCTGGATTCTTCTTTGAATCAGTCCTTTATTATTATCCAAGAAAGACTAATCAATTCGCCCAACTAGGATTTACTCTCTTTTTTGCTATTTTATTATTCTGTACTTGTATATACAGCTCTGGAAAAAATTAAGAGAACACTTAAAATGATTAGTTTCTCTGATTTTACTTTTTATAGGAATATGTTTGAGTAAAATGAACATTGTTCATTTCTTATATGAACTACTGACAACATGTCCCTGAGATCCCAAGCAAAAACTTTGTATATATTTGTGGAAAATGAGAAATGGTCCAAATAATTGAAAAGATGCAGTGCTTTCAGACCTGAAATAATGCAAAGAAAACAAGTTTATATTCATTTAGAAACAACAATACTAATTTTCTAACTCAGGAAGAATTCAGAAATTAATATTTGGTAAAATAACCAGTAGGTTTTCAATTTGGTTCAGTGCAGTGGAGCCTTCATTTTTTCCAGAGATGTTTATTTTCAAATTTGACCAAATACGGTCAACGATGTCTCAGAAAATGCAAAATAAGTCTGGAAATACCGTCTTGAGTTGGAAACAATCAAGTGTTTTAAGTCTAACACTATATTTGATAATAATTAGATAATTTTTTTAATGTTTTTAACAAAGTATTTGAACTGTTGATCTTAGCAGAAAGAATCCAGTCAGGAGTTTGTTTTTCTCTAGCTAGCATAAAGTTGGCTTCACATAATTATGAAAAAATAATTGTTACATCAGCAGCAATTTCTGTCAGCATTGTAAATGTTGCTGTGAAATCTTCAAAACCTTCAATTCTTAGAAATCTTACAAGTAGCTGCACACTTATGGGCGTTTTGTGAACTTAAATGTGTTCATAGGCATCAGAAATGTACTTTTTTATTGTGTTGCTGCCTTATTTGATGTCTTGTAAGAGCTGTTCCTTAGGAGTTGCAGGAAAACAGGTTGGAGACATTCTCAGACGTTTAGGAAGACTGCGAACGGCTAAAGCTGCAGTAACAGCTTCAAGCCAGAGGGTCAGACACAACCAGAGCAAATCCTCTTTGACACCAGAACTCACCCAGCTTTGTTCCCGTTTGTTCCATCTCCAGGAAAAGCCCCACAGCACAGACAGTGAAACATAAAACAGCCGCAGCGAAAGCCATACATCCGGTCTGTAGCTTTTAACCATTCTCTGCTAATGAGAAACAATCAGCGGCTTCGTCATCTGAATAAATTTCAGTAATTGCTTTTTGTTCCCTAATAAACAGTGGCAGGGAATGTGAACGAGACTTGAGCTTAATTTTGTGCTTGTGAGGAGAAAATGTGGTTTACGGCGAGTGTGTGCGTATATGTTTGTGCGTGCATTACTTCCGGAGGCTTGTCAGGGAGAAATGTGTCCCCTGAGGAGCAGCGCTGGGATGCACATTGAAGATGGCATGAGGTGCACAGCAGAAAGTATGAGAGAAAGATACAGACAGCCAGTCGTCACCATGTGCTCAGTGTCTCCTCTGGTCCTGAATCTAACAGGGGAGCAACAGTGACTCACCACTTTATGTCTTTCCTTGTCATATATATATATGTGCATTTTTAATGTGTGTACATTTTTAGAAACTTGTCAAATACAGATCTATACTCCTTCAGGCCAGTATTCAGCTGCAGAAATTAAATTTGCGCTTTCATCTAATTTGACCTAATGTTCTTTGATGAATCCAATGTTCTTGATCCTTCGTGTGACATTTGAAATGCTAATTTGATTAGCACGGTTTTTGCTAATGCTGCTAAGATCTGCATAAAATTTTTGGAGGCTGTTTGGAAACATAGCAATGACATGGTTAGTTCTCAAATTGAATTTTCCTGCGTTTTATAACTCAAAAATGTATTGCTTGTTTGAAAACTGTCTGTTCTTCATTTAGGGAAATCTTTTTCATATGAGGTTTGAACAGTACTTTAAAGGTATTTTATGATGTCACCACAAACTTTAATGTATTTGATCTGAGGGACAAAGACAATATAGCTTAATAGGTTTTCAGGTTTTTCTTTTTTTTATCAAAATTTTTAAAAGTCTGTTGTATGTAGTGTTGAATCAATACTTTGTAGAATCTCTCTTCTCATCTGCAAAGTGTCTTCAGTCAGAGGCTTTTTCATTTTCGCTGTAATACAGACTGCTACAAGAGATCTTACCTGCCAACAGCCATCACTATCTTCAATATCTCTCTGAACAATCTGAATTAATATGAGTTACAGCAAGATTTAATTTCTGTTGGGGATCAATAAAGTATTTCTGAATTTGTTTTGAGACTTGTACTGAAATTCTTGCATAATGTTTTGCAAAAAGCTCAGTTAGATGACAGGTTTTTAGGTTTTTAATGAATTTCAGTCTTCATTTGCTTATCTCGATTAAACGTAGATTTGGACTTATTCATTTTATGCCATCGTTTTTATTTTCCTTTTATGAGTTCTTGCAGCAGCACCTACTTCAGCAGCTGCCGCGCCAGTATGCCGTTGCATACCTGCCAAAAACCTCGAGGAGCTTATTAAGGAATCACATCAGCAGATTTATTAACTAGAGCGCACATAGCTCATGATGGGTATTTCTCTTAATTTGCAGGTCTATGAATGCAGCATGGTGAGCAGTTAAACTCGCCTACCTTCACCTGGATTTGACCTGAAAATTCAGACAATCAGATCAATCAGAAGAGTTTCCTCGCCTAATTATGCTTGTGAAACTCAGAGAGATGCACAACTTTCGTGCTGCATTCATGGGTCTGCAAATAAATGGAAATGCCTGTGATCAGACATATGTTCTCTTCAGTTCTCTGTCAGGGTTTTTGGCAGGAATGTGACGCCATACTCTTGGCAACAACCTATTCTAAGAACAGAATGTGCCACCCATCTTTCTAAGGTCTAGGGCTGATTACAATACCAAATTTTTATTTCAAGAACTTAAGAAAAAATTTATTATTTTCCTTTTATCTTTTAAATATACCAGTGTTGGTCTGTTGCATATAATACCAATAGAAATATTAAAGTCTTTGGTGGCAAAATGTAAAAGTTAATGGCAGAATACCTTTACAAGATTCTTTATTGATGTATTTTATCTGGCGTATGAGATTTGTATTGCTCTTCTGGGCATAAAATTCTTGGACCACACTTTACCAATTCCCTGAAGAGCCTTTACTTACTCTGAATGTCCTCTAATACAATTTCACACTACTTCACTGACCTGAATTGTGCTGCTGTAACCCGTGTAATTCTTCCCAGAAGGGATCTGTATTACACGATCCACAACGCAGTGATTCGAGATTGTCCACCTTTTAAAAACTGTAATCTCAGAAGTTTTTTTTTCCTTATTCTCTCTGCGTTTCTTTCCTGCAGTGCACGAAACGGCAAAATGCGAGTTCTCAGCTTTAAAATGGGTCTGGTGAGCTTGTGCAACGCAGACGTCCAGGAGAAGTACAAATGTAAGTCTTACGCTTGTTTGAGTCAGTAAGTGCATCTTATCGACTGAAAAGAGAGATCCAAAATAAAACATCCCTGATTGCCAGGATTACAAGACATCCACTTAGTGTAATGGCGGAGAATGGTTATGTTGCCATAATGAAGAAAGCTTTCTTTACTTGCTGCACCACAGACCTTAAAAGGATTGCTTGCAGGAGTCACTTTCTTAAGGCTTTTACTTTTTCAAACAAGTCAACTTTAAAATAACTTCAGCACTCCTTGTTTTTCCTATGGAAATGATTCATGTTTAATGCAGTATTTGTTCTTAAAAGTTCTGACTATTTGAAGTGGGATTCTCTTGAGAGACTGAGCAGTCAATATTTTACCAGGTAAAAATAAATGTTCTTTAACTTAGTATTAAGCACAAATTTTCAAACAGATTTTTTTCCCATAAGGTATTGTGAACAACTATGAAATGGTTTAATTAAAGCTCCAGTAGGTATTTTTTTGTTTTGTTTTACATATTTGTGCTGATAGTGTAATATGAGACAGATAATCTGTGAAAAAGTAAAGCTGCTATTCCTCCTCCCTGCAGTCCTACTACCATCTGCAGAAGTGCACTTCCTGCTACCAAATACTATTGGTAAACCTCTGACTAAATATGAATTACTTAAAATTAAGGTTAGCACACAAGAAGGCTAAATTATAACATATTATGCTTCATAGCCCAGTCTAGCATATTATGTTTCTGACTGATTCCTGTTAAATTCACCAGCAAAATTATCTCTAGATATCTCTCTAACATGTTTTCATTAATATAAATCATTTGGTTTGTATTTATGCTTTCTTACAGTGCATGTCTTGTTCAGTGTGATGCATACTGAAATCTTTTTCCAGTTTTCACATCAGAAAATGTGTTCAGTCCTTTTAAATTAATGAATCTATATAGAGTCTAATCTGAGTGTGTTCTGGAAATGTAATTTTTTTCCACAGAAATTACAGAATTGAAAATCTCAGCAGTGAGAAAACTGCAGTTCTTGTGCTTTTGTGTCGAACCAATGGTTCCTATTATCTCAACATAGAGTCTGCACAATGAAAGCGGCATATTTAAGATGTAAGAGGTCGATATGCTGAGAAAATGTCTCCATAAAACATGTCCAGAGCTCCATTCAGAAGCTTTGTGGGAATATTTAAAAACATCAAACAGGCCTCAGCTCTGGTTACGTGAACGATTTGAAGGAGGCTGTTTAAGATGCAGGCGTTGGAGCCAAACGTTCGCTCATTGTGGGGAGATATAAACCTGCAAAGAGGGGGGATACATGCAATGCTGCGATTGTGCAGCATACTCACACGCCTGTCAAGATTCATCTCTTCAGCGACAGGCAGACTCTAAGCATAGCGAAAGACTCGGTCAGAACTTGACAAGATGGCTTTTGTGCAGGTCTTTCATCTCTAAAATAACCGGGAAGATCGTTAATAAAGATTTATTCCTAGTTTAAAATAGGTAAAAGCTACTTGATTTTGGAATAAATGCAGAATTTTAAAGTCAGCAACTGTCCTTACGCAGAGGAAAGAAAAATACGGACACGTGTAGCTAATGCTCTTAGCTACACATCGCATAATGATTGCTGCTGCATGTGCCGGTGTGAAATTAGATTAGTTAGTTCATAATTGATGGATAACTGCGTGAATGTTTTGCAGACTTGTTCCATCAGGTGTCCGGTCCTGGAGGCTTGACAGACCAGCGTCACCTCAGCCTGCTGCTACATGAAGCCATCCAGATCCCCCGCCAGCTGGGCGAAGTCGCAGCTTTCGGCGGCAGCAACACGGAGCCAAGTGTCCGGAGCTGCTTCCGCATGGTGAGGACACGGCCGCGTTTGTGCATTTCACGCCCAGGTCCATTAACAGATGAGCTTAGAGCTCTGGAAGTTGATTAAATAGATTTTTTTCTGACATTTTTTTTATTCTATATAGCAGTATTGGAGGCTTAGGCTGCATCTTTAAAGGGGCAGTATGAGATTTACATCATGTTTTCGCTCATCAAAACACCTTTATTCCTTCATAAATAGTTGGGAAATCCTTACATCTCCATGGCAACCATTCAGCCTGGGTGGACCGAGCCCCGCCTTCAAGATAAAGCTCCTCCTCAGAGCTGCAGATTCCAGGTTTCCAAGCTTCCAACTCTCAGCTCCTTCAGACTAGCCAGCAGCAATTAGCAAATACCTGGTGGGACTGCACATCAGCTGAGCTTATTACATGAGCTACTTTTCTGTTCAACGCTGGTTAAATCGTTGTTAAAGGGTTAACAGAGGACCGATATGATTACTTTTTAAAGGTGTTTTCAAAGAGACAGAAGCCCAATTTCAAGTTGTTAAATCACAAGTTTAGTCATATTTGTTAAATAGAGCATTTTTATATCTACTGAACCTCACAGATTTACTTGACTGTGCTAGAAAATGCCCTAGAAAATACATAACACTGCCCCTTTAAAGCCCTATAAAAGCTTATCACCAGGTCACTGGTGCAGTTCAGATGTTTGAAAGGAATACCTCAATTACTTTTGCAAGAACTTTCTCTGAGCATTAGGACAAATTATCTGGAACGTAGAAGTCTGTAAGATGAATTGTCAAGAGAACGCCTCCAACATGACAGCCTGCCAAAACAGGAGATCAAAGTTGAAATGGTTGATCTTAATTTACGTCACTGGGTTTGTCTATAAAACAATTAACAGATGAACTGTAGTGGAGAGGTCATGATGTGGGCGCCTCTCTATATCAAAGCTTTCTAAAGTCAAAACTGTTTGAGAGCTGTTTTTAAAGTAAAACAAATAAAATAAAACATGTAATTAACAAAAAAGGAAATGCAAAAAATTTTTAATTAGACTGGCTTCTTTGGGAATTTACCTTTGTTTTCCACTCAAGAAAATGCTTGTGCTTTAAATAATTCATGATGCTTTTATCATTGCATTTAGTAAGTCATAGAAATAAGATATGTCTTTTCTATCAAGATTAATCCAAGAAGCTTTAGCTGAAAATGTAAAGTATGAGAAAATGAAATTCTGGTTCTTCTAGTTGAAGAAGAACTAAAGGATCCTGGCTTCCAATTCGTCTCTGTTTCCATTTTGCATATTCTCCACTGTATACAGTATGTGTGGATCCTTACTGATTACTCCGCCTTCCACCCACAAACCAAAAACAGGACTTTTAGGTCAACTGGTTGCTCTAAATTCCCATTAGGTATAAATGTGTATATGTGTGGTTGAATTTAAAGTGATAAGAGGCCCTAAAACAGCTCATACTGAAATAGGCAAAACTGAGCAGATGTAAATTTCATTATCTAAGAATGATTTTGTGCAAAAAATTTTATAATCATGTTTCTTATAGATCATAAACTTATCCTAACATGTTCAAGGAAGCATCCAAGAAGATGAAAAATAGATGGATTAAATTTAATCTTCTGCCGCTGATTTAGGTCAACAAATGAAAACTGAAGGCAGCAGAAGATTATTAACCAATCAAAATCTCTGTTTCCAATAATATTCTCATGGTGCACAATGTAATCCGGTCAGAATCAGATGAAGCTCTTTGAACATATTCTGTTTCTCCTTGTGTTTATATTTACTCTGAGATAAAATTAGAGTGACCCGTGTACCAGTTATTCAGGGACACTTGATAGTTCTCCATACTATTCGTCTCCACTTCATGCTGATTGTTAAACTGAAATGACAGAAAGACAGAGGAAACGGCAACAACAAAGCAGGCTGCATGAAATAGTTGCTAGAAAACAGTGAGAGCAGAGGAAGGTCTCTTCAGAGGTTATTTGGAAAAATCCAGACAAGAAGTAAGAATAATTCATCTCCAATAAGTATTTCAGTGCTTTCACAGCATTCAAAGGTAAAGAACTGAAATAAATTAAACAAAATAATTTGGGAAATACAAAACCCAACACTATTTTATACATATATGCGTGGTAGAAGAGGTTGTATTAATCAAGCTAAATTTCCCAGTGACAGTGAACATCCCATCTGTTTTGAGGCGGAGTAGCGTGATTGGGTGAGCAGCTCCAGTTCCAGGTGTTTAGGTGTGGAAGAAAATGCCATTCGACCTCCCACAGGGAGCCAAGCTTGGTACCCTGCTAACAGAGAGGAGCTCCTTCATCCCCGGAGACCCCAAATCTCTGAGCATCCCTCCGCCTGCGATCAGTGCACACACTCACATACATTTATTATGTTACCCTGCTTGAGCAGTGGGGGCAGCCCCGGGGAAATCGACTTCCTTATGCATCTCTGATGCAGACTTAATGAGAATTTAGCACATCACAGATTTTGAGCACTTGGCGAGTTATTCCTTTATTAGGTTGGCTTTCTTTTTTTCTTCTTTTTTTTCAAACAACCTTTCTTCAGGAGAGAGAGAACATGCAAACTCACAGTAACCCCTGTATAATTTATGTCTGTTATATTTTTAGCTTTGGAAATGCTTAAGCATATACGCTACATAAAAGATTTAATGCTGGGTGCTCTCTTCAATATTGGGATGTTTTAGCTGAAACTGCCTTTAAGCAGGAAAGAATTGTTGCTGTTTTTATTGCTTTAAGAACATGGCTTCCTGTTGGTCTATATTTGGGTTGTTTACAGTCTCTTGTCTCTCTTACCTTTCCCTAACAGGCCCCTGGGAAACCTGCCATTGAGGTGTCTCATTTCCTGGAATGGATGAGCCTCGAGCCCCAGTCGATGGTTTGGCTGCCAGTCCTGCAGCGCGTAGCTGCTGCAGAGTCCACCAAGCATCAGGCCAAATGCTACGTCTGCAAACAATGCCCCATTAAGGGTTTCAGGTAGGCATGGCTGCTGGGCATTCAGTTCAACTAAAGGGATATTTACATGTAAAGGTATTGTTAGTGGTCAAATGATTAAAACAGATTATTTTTTTTAGAAGTGAGAAATTAGACTTTTTCTTTATCAGGAAACAAAAAAATCTGTGATATACAGATATCTGTCCTTGTTGCACCTTTTAACAGTGTCAGAAATAAACATAAATTTGGGGCCTTTGTAAAGTAGTATTTTTTCAAAGGAGAGCTATTATGCAGAATTTATATTTTTGCACATTTTTATACTTTCGTTTGGGTTTCAGCTGCTTCTAAAAACTGTCCAAGAGTTAAAAAAAAAATAAATCCAGCTGTTTTTTTTATTTTTATATATATATAAGTTAATGTTTTGTGGTGTCTGGATAAAGAGATATTTCAAAAATCTCACACTGCCCCATTATCTAGCAACCCCTGCCGATCTTAGCCCATCACTTAGCATTCAAAGTGGAGCTCCAGCATGTTTGGTCAGCTGATGTTACCACTGTATGCGCTGTACAATGACTGCTGGGAAAGACAAGTGTTTTATTGTTGCCCTATCATTCAGAAACCAGTTGCTGCATTCTTGTTGGTTGTGCAGTAGGCTCTGCTTCTGCTTTTCAGAGATGTAAGTTTGGGTAATTGTTTGCAGCTGTTTTCATGTGTGACTATAAATGTTGAGTTGGGGGCGTGGCCTGCAGCAGTTTATTAGGATTTAAATTGACAAAAGGCCCTAAAAGCACAATAGGTCACCTTTAACCGGTTGTTAGAAGGGACTTACAATTAGAATTCTAAGAATGATAATTTACATATATTGAATAAACTAATAAATATGATATTTTCTGTTGTTAGGTCATTGTGAAATGTGTGGATTTTTTTGTGTTGTTCTAAGATATCTCTTTTGCTGTTTCTGTTGAAGCCATTACGTTGATTTGAGAGATTTCATTAAGATTTGTCCTAAACTTAAGTTAAGCCTATTAGTCATTTTAACAACCCCAAAAACCCAGGGTTTTGTATAGGAAATCAAACGTCTTTTGTGTGAGTGTGCAAAGAAATATAAGCCTCTACAACATGGCTGAGATAAGAATACACACACACACACACACAGCCGCTCCTCCACTCCATTCAGTTCTCCTGCAAACATCGTTAAAGTCTCTGTTTTATTGATCTCGACAGGTATCGCAGTTTGAAGCAGTTCAATGTGGACATCTGCCAGACATGTTTTCTAACCGGCCGCACAAGCAAGGGCAAGAAGCTGCACTACCCCATCATGGAGTACTACACCCCAGTAAGACGAGCATTATGTACCACTTTACCAGAATACAAATTCAAGTCTTTAGGGAGAGATGAAGCTCAGCTTTACTCAAGAACAAAATACATACTCCTAACTCCCTATTTCTTCTGCCAAGCATGAATTAAGGATCTTATCGACTGTATCTATTTGTCCAGCTCTATAGAATAAATGGAGAGAGAGTCACTTAGTAGAAAAATTTATTTTTGGCAAATTGTGGTTCATTTAAAGGGATGTTTGGAGCACAAACATTCAGGAAAACCCATGAATCATCAGTACAGTGAGTGCAAATGTGATAAGATCAGTTCAATTTCAAGATGTAAAATCCAGCAGTATTTTTATTTTCTGCAAAAATGTTTTTATATCGCAGGGTACGATTCTTGAAGCAGGAAAGCAAATAAAAATTATTTTATATGATGAAAAACGGAAGATTTTAAACAGAGCAATAATGTAGAGACAGTGGATAGAAAGAAACATTAGTATTGGAGGAAAAAAAGTGGATAAATTTTACATGAGGTGGTCTCTGGAGATGGCAACTCTAAAGCACTGCAATTTGTCTTTCAATCATCCATGCCCTGTGCTTCAACCTCCACTTTTTACCCCCTCCTCCACTCGCTTCCCTGGACGGCGGCAGACAACCTCGGGAGAGAAGATGAGGGACTTCGCTAAGACTCTGAAGAACAAGTTCAGGTCAAAGCAGTACTTTACAAAGCACCCGCAGAGAGGTTACCTGCCTGTGCAATCTGTACTGGAAGCTGAAAGCTCAGAGACGTGAGTCCCACAACACACATCCATCCCTTTGTGTCTTTTCTCAGATGCTCTGCTATGCAGACAGGCAGAATTGGATACATTTATTTATTTGAGACAAATGTGTTAGTATAACAATAAATCAAAGGGGATCTATTAAACAAAATTCACATTTTGCATGTTTTTATACTTCCATTTGTTTTTCTACTGCTTCTAAACTTTTGGCAATAAGTTAATGGTTTTTTTTGGTGTCTGGAAAATGAGCCATTTAAAAAAAAAACAGCTAACCTCTAACTTAGCCTCCCCAGCAAAGCCCAGCCTGTTACCTAGCAACCACTTACTTTTGATTTGAATGTCTGATTTATAATATACTTACACCAATGACAAAGTAAACATTTTTACTCTTTCTGCAAAATTCACCTACTGCACAATTCTTGCTAAATAGCAGAAGTAGTATTTCAAAAGAGCAGAGGAAATCTGTTGTTTTTTGAACAATAACAATATTTGTTGTTTATCTGTTGCTAAGAGATGAGCCTGTCTTCTGGTAACAACGAAGTAAACATCTGATTTTTAGTTTTGTAAAATTTACCAACTGTAAATTTCTTGTGTCTAAGTAGATAAACAGTATTTCAAAAGAGCCTATGTTTTATAAACAATAACATTACATGATGAGCATGGCAGTTAATTACCAGAAAACACTCTCGTCTCTTAGCAACCGATAACAAATATTGTTCAAAAAACACAAGATTTCTTCTGCTCTTTTGAAATACTACTTATCTTAAACTACTTAACAAGATTTGTACAGTTGGGGAATTTTGCAGAAAAGTGAAAATGTTTTCTTTGCCATTTGAGGTAAATATATTATAAAACAGACATTCAACACAAAAGTAAAAATCGGATTTTTACTTTGTGGCAGTTCACGCTCACCTCTTAAAATCAAATTAATAACATATAATGTTACTGTTTATAAAACTTAAGCTCTTTTGAAATACTGCTTATCTGCTTAGAAACAAGAAATTTACAGTTGGTAAATTTTGCAAAAGTAAAAATCAGATGTTTACTTCGTGAGACTTCGTTACCAGAAAACAGGCTCATCTCTTAGCAACAGATTAACAACAACAACAGCGCCACCCTTCACATTAGGAGGAACAAACAATGAGTTAAGAGACTAATCTTTTTGTTTCAGGTTGTATACATTAAGATGTTGCGTTATTGCAGGGGTTAAGTGAGGTGGTTTGTGAGTGTTTGAGAAACACTAGTTTAACTTCTGCTTTATTGTGATATTAGGCTGCAAACATGGAAAAAAGCAACTTCGTTTTAATAGATATTATGGCTCACTATATTCATGCAAAACAGGTTATGAAATAAAAAGGTAAATGTCAGAAAACATCTGTGCATTAAAGCGCATACATTATGTTGTTACTGTTTATATTCGGTTTATTCGCAAACTGCTGTTGTTACTTTAAAAAAACAGGACAAAAATGTAAATTCTTAGCTTTTTATTGGTTTATGTAAAGTGAGATTTCTGCTGTTAAACAACACGACACATTTAGCAAAGCAACAAGATTAAAGTTTTTTGTCTTTAAGTGTTTTTGCTACTGTGAGAAGTTTTTATGTTACATCAAAAAAGTTTACTGAGGATAAAAAATGTTTGATCATGTTTTATAAATTGAAACGAAACTAAACAATTATAATGAGTCAACTCTGAAATATCTGCTGCATCCTGAAATATATATATATATTGCTTTGAAATTGAACTGATTTGTTTTTATTGTATATGTTTTTATTTTCATATACTTTTATTTGTTGTGTTTTCATGCTAATGTTTTCTGATTTAAAGTCACTTCTCTGTGTTCATGACATTAGCCTTGTGATGTCATTCTGATTCAGGCACATTTCTCATGAGCAAGTCTGCAGGAAAAGAAAAGCAGAACCGGAGTAGTGAGATAAAAATCCGTGAGCTCGCCATGAAGCAGTAGCCTCAGGTTACAAGAGCACCCAGAATGATGTAGCATGAGTTCATGTTTCACCGGATTGTGTCATTGTTGTATAACTTCTAAAATTAAAGAAACATTTCTCAGAACAGATATAAGACTTTCTGAGGATCAAATAACATGGAGAAAAAGGAAGCAGCAGCTGATTAAGTCTAGGGTTGTGATAGAAGACGCAGACAAATGTTACTTCTTATTTTTAAAACTCTCCTTTCACAATTTCCTTGAGTAAAATGACACAAACATTAATACATGAAAAAATGTACTTACATTTAATCAGTTAGTATTGCACTGGTGGTGTTACAAGGGCCTTCCAACCTGTCTAGCTTTAAAAATATCACATTACATTTGAAGAAACATTTGGAGTCGCAGCACGGCGCAGTCAGACTAACAGATCAAGTCCCACCAGGTGGTGCAAAGCAGAGAGCTTCGACTAAAAGACAGGAGGTCCCAAACTAAAAATAAAAAAACTAAACCTAGGTCCAAAACCAGCAAGAGGGGGAAATTATCGGCAGCTGAAAGCTTAAAGTAACTAATAATCTAACTTAGTTACCATTAAAATCAAGTAATCAGTAAAGTACTTTTTCAAGGTAATTATGCCTTTACTACTTTTGACTTGGTGTCTTCATGACTTTATGTACTTGTATTTAATGAGAAAGGTCGATAAATACTTCCACCTCTATTTGAACATTAATTTTTTTCCATGTAAGAACGAAGTCAGGACAAATGTTGAAGTAGCTTGGAGACCTAACATGATGAACACGATTTTGTAATTGAGGTATTTCCATTAAATAGGAAACGCTGTTAAAATCACATGTGAATAAGTTTGTTCATGCGATAAGTTATTAAAAAAATATTCCGCGCTGTCATCCTCCAACTACTTCCTGTTGTCTTCTGGGTGTTTCCGTCCAGTGGCAACATCCGGTTGTTGATCATTTGACTTGTGTGATGATAAAAAGTGTTTCCATTAAACTAATTTATTTTGGAAATGTCAAACTGTGCAGTTATATGGACAATGCACTGTAAAAACACAAAATCTTATCAAGTAATTTTGGCCCAGTTTCTAGTGGAAATATCTTAATACACTTGAATTAAGACAAAAGTAATTTTACAGCAAGAAATAAGAGCTTGTATTAAGTCAATAATTCCTTAATATTGATGAAAAGTTTCTAGTTACATTGGTAGACTATTTTACTTTTAACAAGAATTTTGTCCCATGTTATAAGTGAAATAATCAGATAATAGAATTAGAACTTTTTCATCAATATTAAGAAATTATTTGCTTGAAACAAGTAACTATATCTTGCTGACAAGTTACTTGTAAGGTATTTCGTCTTATTTCAAATGAACTAAGATATTTGCACTAGAAACTAGACCAAAAATACTTAAGAATTTGTATTTTTACAGTGTTGGAAACACAGCTAGTGACATTTCCAGTTTTCATCATGGCAGAAGAATAAAGTGAGCATTTCTAATCACAAACACTTAAATGTCACTTCTTACACCCAGAACTAAATGCCTGCAGTAACTTTCCGTTTCCCTCCTGCTGTGTCTTGCATGCTGGCCTCTTGTACCGTCTCATATTGAACTAAGGTGTTTTTTTTTGGACTGAGGAATAATGACTTTGAATTTGCTTCTTTTCAGCCCTTGCTCCTCACCCAGGCTGCCCCATGCAGACACACACAGCAGGATTGAACACTACGCCAGCAGGTACGAGCCTTGCTCCGCTGTGCTGCTGTATATATCAGCTCATTACTGTAAACATTCTCTCCTTCTCTTTCACTTCCCCTCTTCATATAATCCCCCTTTCCTCCTAATGCACCCTCTCTGTACTCCGTCCACCCTTTCTCCTCCCTCACTAATCTTTTAGTCTTTGCTGATTGCGGTATTGATTTAATTTCTTGTTCTCCGGCCAGCTCGAAGGCTGCAGTCACTCTTTCCCCTCACACACGCACACATTTGAACACAAGTGTAGCAGTTTGCGCTTCCCTGTGAGTGTCTGTGAAGGTTAGCAGGGTTCAGCCTGCCCAGCGGCCTGTCACTTGCCGGGGCAGTGAGCCCATTGGTCACCTGGGAGATGTCGGTGTAGATTAGAGTCTCGGTGACAGGTTATAAACAGGCCACAGTCCTGGACTCCCACACTGCTGGCAGAGCTGCACTGTGGGCATAGCTGGACACGTAGATCCCTCTCCAATGTGCCTGCGGTGCATGAATGGAAAGAGATTGTTCATGCGCTTCTATGTGTGCTATTGTGTAATACTTCCCTGAGGATCTACTCACTTTACATCCTGCCAAAACAAGAGCAACAGACAGCAATGAGAGTAGGCACTATTTTCATCTTTACCCCCTTGCTTTCCCCTTCCAACTCCTCTTTGTTTGCCTTTGTCTTTGATCCCTTTCTTCTTTTGCCTCCTGCACATTTATTTTGCCTCTTGTTCTCTTTATTCTTATCCCATTCTCTCTGTTTTTTAATATATTTTCTGCCACATCCTCTCTATCTCATTGGTTTTGTCATATTCAATATAATTTTGTTCAAACAGCCTGTGGGTTGTGTTGGTCACTGAAAAAATTGGAACTCACACTGCAAAAACACAAAGTCCTACCAAGTCATATTGGTTTAGTTTCTTGTGCAAACATCTTAAGACACTTAAAAGAAGACATTATTTATTGTTTATTATTAATATTTCACATATAATATAGGAAAACATTGGAGAAAATGTTTAAGTGAAATAATCTGCCAGAGTAACCAGTACTTTTTCATCAATATTTTAGGAATCAATGACGTAAAACAAGCTCCTGTGTCTTACTAAAACGTTACTTGTAAGTTAGTTTTGTCTTAATTCAAGTGTACTAAGATATTTGCATAACAAACTAGACCAAAAATACTTTGTGATATTTTGTGTTTTTGCAGTACACCAAGCGGAGTTAATGTGCTTTTTTTTTGCCACTTCAAAAACATAAAACTTACCAAGTATTTCTGGTCTAGTTTTTAACACAAATGTCTTATTTCAAGAGTACTAACTTACAAGTTACTTTTCACCAAGCTAAAGAAGATAATTTTAAGTAAATAATTTATTAATATTGATGAAAATCTACTTGTTCTACTGGCAAATTATTTCACTTAAATATTTTTGTTTTGAGGGAAACAATCTGCCAGTAGAATTGGTGCTCTTTTGTCAGTATTAAGTGATTATTGACTTATAACAAGACCCTATATTCTTCTGAAAAGTTACTTTTTAGTTAGTACACTTGAATTAAGACAAAACTAACATATTTGTAGAACTGTCATGATAACAAATTTTGCTGGATGATAATTTTTCCCAGAACGAAAACATTGTCGCTTTGAGACTATTTTCAAGTAATACAATTGTAACATTGGCATAAAAATACAAGAACGCATTCTCAATTATCAATAAATTTTAAATTTTAATGAACATTTAAACACTGGAATAGAGGAACAACAACTTAAATTAATTATGAAGTCTTTGTAAACAAAAATAAATATTAAAAAAGGATAGTTGAGACCAGGTTGAAAACACCAAGTTGAAGACTTTTATCATTCAGTTTTTGATAAAAAGAGAGAAAAAGATAAAAACGATAAATCAAGCAAATGAAAATTATTGTGTTTCTTTTCATTTATTATGTGATTAATTGATTTATTGTTTATTGTGAAAGGCCTACATATTTGCACTAGAAACTGGAACAAAAATACTTTGTAATATTTTGTGTTTTTGCAGTTCATGCAGTTCATTTATTCTCATTATCATAAACTAAACAGGAGATTCTGTGATCACCAGTTTTCAAGAATAAGTTCCTTCATGTGTAAAATAAAAAAATATAAATTCCTAACTCACTCAGTCTGTCACATATCATTCAGCTTCCATTTACAATTGTGAAGTTTTTAGTGTTGATCTATTTGCTAAAATCCCAGTAAATAAATTGAGGTCTGCAGTCGCAATGTGACAAAATCTGAAAAACTAAATTATTTTTCAAACCACCACAGTTAGATGTGTTTAAATTAAACTGTGTCTCATGGGGCAAGATCCTTTAACTTCCAGTCTTCCTTTTTACATTTTTCACAAAAGACTCTGTGATATTAAGTCCATTTTTGTATGTATCTGTGAAATTAGGAGCTTTTTATATTAGACTTCTCTGAATCATTGTGGTTCAAAGATGGTCCATTGATCCGGTGTGCTGGGTGACTACAGCGACAGCTACACTTTTATTCACATGGGGGGAGAAAATGAGCGAAGACCAAACTCACTTGTTCATTAACATGATTCAAGTGGAGTCATTATCGGGATAGATAGTCTTTGAAATGGTCTCTTACTTTTATTCTGACAGGATGCATTATTTTCTCCTGCTTCCTTGGTTTCCTTTCCTTTTATGAGCGCATTGCAGTTCTTATTTGAATTCACTCTCAGTCGTAACCTCCACTCACTGTTCACTTTGAACAGCAATGGAAAACCAAGCTTATATCAAAATAAAAGTTACCATTACTGGCAGGTCAGCGTGTCCAGAATTCATCCGTTGACGTGACGCATTAGAAAAGCACATGTTGGTTTGTGAGCGTGTCAGAGTGCCAGTTTGGTGGAGAAATTGGCTGATATTTTGCTGTAATTTATTTAATATTTTTACTCTAAAGTAAAAAGGAATCTTCTAATGGAACAAGTATCTTTTATTTTTTATTGATCTTCGAGAATTATTGACTTAATCCAAGCTCTGATTTTGCTGAAAAGCAGAGGTGGGCAGAGTATCCAAAACTTATAGAGTAGCACTACTATAATACTATACTATACTATACTATACTATACTATACTATACTATACTATACTATACTATACTGTACTATACTGTACTATACTATACTACTGTATACTATACTGTACTATACTATGCTATACTATACTGTACTATACTATACTACTGTATACTATACTGTACTATACTATACTACTGTATACTGTACTGTACTATACTATGCTATACTATACCGTACTATACTATACTATACCGTACTATACTATACTATACTATACTACTGTATACTATACTGTACTGTACTATACTATACTACTGTATACTATACTGTACTATACTATACTGTACTATACTATGCTATACTATACTATACTATACTACTGCATACTGTACTGTACTATACTATACTACTGTATACTATACTGTGCTATACTATACTATACTATACTACTGTATACTATACTGTACTATACTATGCTATACTATACTATACTACTGTATACTATACTGTGCTATACTATACTGTACTATACTATACTATACTACTGTATACTATACTATACTGTACTATACTATGCTATACTATACTATACTACTCTATACTGTACTGTACTATACTATACTACTGTATACTATACTGTACTATACTATGCTATACTATACCGTACTGTACTATACTATACTACTGTATACTATACTGTACTGTACTATGCTATACTACTGTATACTATACTGTACTGTACTATGCTATACTACTGTATACTATACTGTACTGTACTATACTATACTATGCTAAACTATACTATACTATACTATACTACTGTATACTATACTGTACTATACTATGCTATACTGTACTATACTATACTATGCTATACTACTGTATACTATACTATACTATACTATACTATACTATACTATATACAAAATAGCCGTCCAAGAAATTACTCAAGTATGAGTAAAAA
>CAEFZX010029323.1:0-13930 GCA_903066825.1 Alfaro cultratus
CACATACATAATCTGTAAATATTATCTGCCATTATCTATCTTGTATTATAAACCCACTAATACATATATAATCCATTCCCTAACACTCTTGTATATTCTGCATAATCTGTGCACATACTGTAGCTCCCATATTTATATTTACACACAATATTTTATAGCTTCTTGCAACAACTCTCTGTTTATACATAACCCCTTATAGTATATACATATATAGTTTTGTACACCTGTAAATAAATCTTTATATCCTGTATAGCACTTCTGGATAGATGCAAACTACATTTCGTTGCTTTGTACTTGTGACAGTGCAATGACAATAAAGTTGAATTCTATTCTATTCTATTCTATAATTATTGTGTTAAATAGTTGTAGCACAACAGTTGTGCTGAATTAGCACAGGAAATATGTTGAATTTAACACAAAAAGCTACAGAAATAAGCTCGGAACCAATTGTTCAGTCTGAAATAGCTCATGGAGTAAGTCACAGTAAATATCAATTTGTAGGATGGACAGAGGGTTGAACAGTGGAAGATGAGGCCAAGTGCAGAATTGGCCTAGTCCAGTCCTTGAGACCTACCATCCTGAAACTTTGAATCCATCTATGCTCCAGCACACCTGAATCAGATGACTGAATTTCCTCATCCATGTGTCATTCAGCTCTGCAGAGGCCTGGTATTTAACCATTCTTTTTATTCAGGTGTATTGGAGAAGTGATTCATTTAAAAGTTTCTCCATACTTGGACTTGGAGACACCTGGCTAAGTGTATCATCTATAGAAGGAGAACATGACTTTTTTAGCAGCATTATCTCAGCCAATCACCCCCTGCAGGAAGGAGTCACAGCTAAACATAATGCCAGACAAGGAGTAGCTTCTATGAAGTGAAAATAAAATGAACACTTTAACAAATTTTAAGGCAGTTCTTAAGGTAACATTAGATTCAACCCTTTTCTATCGCTATGTACATAATAAAGTGGCCAGTGATGCTACAGAGTACGCTTATTGTGTGACATAGAAGTTGACTTTATGTGGTAATAATAATAAAAAAAATGTAAAAATCAAACCAGTAGCCTATTTCCTATAAACCAAATTAATTGGTCTTTTTCTGATTATTAATCATGTACTTTTAGTTTCTGATTAGGAAAATTTCCCTAATCTCTTTACATCTAAAACTCATATTAAAATTTGTTTGATTGCCTTGACATTACTTATATAAAAAACTTAGAAATCATTAATAATGTTTCATCCAAAGTGGGTTGCTCCAGTTTCTAAGTCTAATGGTTATTTCTGTTGCCCTAATGCCACGGAGCCCAGCCTGCTATATATTGCTGCGATAGTTGAACAAGAAAAGTGTCTGCTAACGTCAGAGATGTAGTTAGCTGCAGATCTTAAATATCTGGTCATCTTCTGTTGTTTCACCTTAGTTTAGAATTATGTCATTGTGAAATTCAGGCAACTCTAAAAGGCAAACACAGAAAGTCAGAAGCAGTCATCTACTGGCCAGAAGAAGGCTGAACACTTCAGGGCCTTATTGTAGTTGAAATGTATCGATTTATTAGACAGGGATAATATGCATTATTAATATTGCTGTAAATGCACAAGAATTAGCCAATGAAATATTTTTATAACTCATTGGCTAATGAGTTATCAAAGGTAAAAGCTTTTACCTTTGATGTCCTGTTCAGAAGATGGACCAAATTAAGACCTAAATATTCAGAAACCCGAGAAATGTTTTCAGCCCTTATGTTCAACAGAAACTGTTGCATAAAGTCGTTGTGATTGTTCTACATGAGAACGCTTCGAGAGAACCTGATCAGACATGGGCCTCTATGAGGGGACGCTACCGCTATTACAGGATGCTCCTGTAGTTTCAAAACCAGTACTGCTATGGCCTCTGCTCAAAGGTCTGAAATGACCAACCAGAATTTAAATATCATATCTACCACAGTTTGGTTGCATTCATTATTTGTAAATACAAAGTAAATGCATCATTGTACAATCACTAAAAAGTCAGAGAGAGAAAAATGGTACAGTGTTATTTTTTCTCTAAAAAGTTAGTTTGTGGGAAGGAGTTTGGTCTTTAACTGGTGGGTTGCTGGTTTGAAGTCCTGTTTCATCTGTCTCTGCATTTACAGGGGAAGCTTTACATTAGAACTTTAAAATGATGGTCTTCCACATCAGATTTTTACTTCATAAAAACCTGATACTTTAACACACCCTGGAGAGCTGTATTTACATCTAGTTAAAGACAGTTAAACTTTGCCTTTATGAATCCTTTGGTGCAGTGCTTATCAAAAATGCTGTTTCATTCTCACTGGTTTGAGTTCTTCTGCACAGAAGGTTTGTTGTGAAGAAGATAGCAAGATGTAGAGTGAGAAACAAAAATCAAGAGATGAACAACAGGAAGTGAGTGAAAGAGAGATGAAAACTGAACATGAGAGAATAAAAAGGAACAAAAGAAGCAATGATTTGAAGTGGCAGCTGAAAACTGAAATGTTCCACTTCAGATTGTCACTTCACTAAGAGCTGGTGAGGTACGAAGACAGGAGGAAGCTGGGGGAAGAAAGTCTTAAGACAATATCCTCTGGCAAAGAACAGAGTTAAGTGTTCACAGTGAAAAAAGAAAAGGAATGGTTGATTCTCCTTGAAGAAGCAGTTACTATGACAACCAGTTCTTTTTCCCCTACTCACCACACTCAGGCAAACAGGTAGAACTTAGCATCAGTGCATCAGGTTTACAGTGGTGTTGAGCAGGAACAGACCTGACAGGTGTTATCTAGAGCAGGACTGTTACTAAAGAGGTGAAATATTACATGAATAAATATATGATTTTATACCATATTATATTCTCTGATTCAACTTGCAAAGAGTTGGCCAGAGGATATAAGCAGAGTTTGATTTCTGTAATGAGAATAAAGATTTTTCCACTGATTTCAGAGAAGGGTAAAACTCTTGTCTTTTCTACTGAGCTGTGTGCTGGGATTTGGTGCACCTGTGTTTCTCCTCCTACCTCCTTTCTGCAGGGTGAGTCAGTCAGGTGGAGCTCCAGCTCATCTTCCTGAAGCCCACGTGATCAGCCTTCCTTTCTGTCTTTACTTTAAATCAGTCTTCCTTAAGGGCCCTGCATGGTTGAGTAGAACTGCTGAAAATAGCTGTCATTTTCGTATTTACGTCATTTTATTCTTGGCGCCTCTTCTTGTCAAAATCTCCCTGGTGAACTCATTGGCCACTGCTGTTTATGAAACTACTGTGTGATTGGTCTGAAATTCACAGGTAGGACTGATCATTGGTGTTATGGAGATATGATGTCCTTCCTCTGTCCTTGGAAGAAGTCCTTCCAAGCAGCAGTGTCAGTGTGTGTTTACACTGCTGCTCGTGTTAGCATACACAATTACATAACCATAACATGTAAGGCTGGCGATAGTCACACATAAACAAAAGCTGGTTAAGCAGATCAACACTCCTTAGAGAGGGAGCAGAATGAGGAGAAGATAAAAGCAGAAGTCACTACAATCTTTACTTTGCTCCGTGTCACCCTAAGGTGAGCTGAGTGGAGCCCAGCTGAATGTCACTCTGTATCTGTTCTTTTCATATGACTTTAACATTTGATCATTTTCAGCATTAAAACCTGGTTTATACTTAATGAATCTCATTTGTCAAGGTGAGGACACTGAGGGGTTTTGCTTGGGTCTCAGAATTGGTAAATGGACCTGGATCCTGCACAGATAGTAAGAAAATAAGTTTTTCAGTCAGAGAGCAGCATGAGATCGGCTCATGGATATCTTTCATTCTATTTTTTATTTATTTTTTTGATAACATGGAAAATAAAACAAGATTTTCCATATTGTCACTTATTACTTACTTTTTCTCCGAACTTGTGAACTCGTAATGGTTGTTCCTCTTTGCCATGATGGCTATGTACTATTATGTTGTAAATCACACCAGGAGGTCACTGCAGCAGGAGGGGAATCTGTCTCAGTGTGTCTTGTGGACTGTGAACGATCTGCTTGAAAACAAACATCCACCTGACCACTCGTCAACAGCTCCACATTGGCCCAACCATGATGGCCTTCAGTTGTTTTATGTCTAAACTTCATTTGTTTATTTACTGTTATTTTAGTTTAGCGTTTTGTCCCTTCTGTTGCCCAGTTGTTCACTCCTTCCTTTTCTCTAATTAGTCCATTGCCTAGTTATCAAGCTCTCAGTATTTGAAACTTCTTTCGTGCCCCCTTGCTCCTCCATTCATTAAAACCACAAAATAAAATCTGAATATTTTTCTATATAAACCCTGGTGCTTTAAGTGTTACCTTTAAATTATGACTCTCCCCAGATATTCATTTTTATCTACCTTTTAGTTCTCAGTTACCCAGGGCATGGCAAAACTAAAAAGGCTTAAAAATAAAGCAACTGAACAAGTTATAATTTAAATAGGCCATAACTTGTATTATGAGCCATTTCAATAAATCAATGTTTATGAGGAATTTTATTAAGATCAGCTACTCATTAAAGCTTTTCTTATTTAGAACCTTAAATTTTTGTAAAGGTGTAGCAGAGATTAGATCAGTCAGACTGACCAAAACTCGTATCTAAGCAACATTTGAACTTTAGTTTTACTTCTCTGCAGGCTGTTTACTGAGAATAAAACATGTTTGATGTGCATTCCTAGTCACATTTTACATTACATTTCAATGGAACCTCGCTGACCCCCAAAAAATTGGTCTTAAGAAATTTTCCTGTTTATGGTCCCCCTCCAATTATGAGATGGGATTTATGCCCTTGGGTCAACCACTTCCTACATTCTGATAGGATACACCTTTTACAATATTTTGTCTTTTGTGAGATGTCTGTCTAATTTCCTGTCAGAAGCAAACGTCTTGCTGGTGTGAAAATCCTAGGTGTAATTCTGCCATGGGTAAGGAGGAATTTGGACTTATATTTATGTGACTGTGGGAAACAAAATAATTGACACATGACTGCCACATTTTTCACATAGAAAAACTTAAAAACTGTGGCCTGTGTTGAGAATAAATAAATTCCGTGCTTTCCTTCTATCTCTTTCAGCTAGTTGCTAAGCTAAAGCAAGAGGAAAGGACATGTTAGGAAATGCAAATGAGAGCTCTGGGTAGAGGAAAGGACATACTGGGGAAAGCCCTCTTTGGGGCGTAGCTTAGGTTAGCAAAGGAGATCACAAACTCTTCTGGGGTGCCACAAAATACAGCTGGTCCATTAGGTCGTAATGGACCAGCTGTATTTTGGTATTAATCAATGGAATTCATGAATTCAACTCACTGACTCGTCTTTAACCTCATACATCAAGACCTCAGCATGGAGAATGGATGATTCTCTACACCTGCATCTCTATTCAGTCTCCTTTTGTGTCATACTTCTAATTAAAACTAGCTTCCTTCAGAAATCACCTGATTAGAAAGTCGAGTTCAAATGTATTTAATTCGATCTCGGTATGTTCTGCAAAGGCCACTAAGGTTTGCTAGATTCTGTAAGTGAACAAACAGAACAAGACAAAAACTTTTAAGTGCAGGGCAGAGTTAGGCTTGGGTATAAAATAATATCCCAAACTTTGAATATCTAACACAGAACATCTCAGAGTATCGTCCAGTCCATCAGCTGAACATTTAGATCATGAAATAACTTGAAACCGATAGCTGCAGATGCCCACAGCTCAGGTGGTGAACTGAGGACAACTATTAGCTTTACTGGAACAGAGTTGTGAAGAAAACAGCTGTCAGAAGCAGTTCAAGTACATTTGTTTTTATAGAGCACCAATTTAAAACAAGTCATTTCGAGACACTTTACAAAAAATGTTATTTCAGTTCTGTCATACATACATTCCAATTGTTCCTAGTTAAAAAACAATGCATTAAATTCAGTTCATTATTGAAATTAGTTAAAAAAGTTCTTAGTCTAAGGAAACAGCAAATTACTTTGAGTCATTGACTTGCAGCAATCACTCATACTGTTGGAAGTATTGTTAGCAGTTGCCAAAAGTCAAACCAGGGACACAGCCAACAAGTGGTAGAGGGTCACTTGTGACCTTTTGCTCTACATAAATGAGCTGTGTGAAGAGAACAATGACTACCTGACAACCAGTCCTCGGTCTGAGGCTGAACTGAAGGGTCGTGTGGAACCAGGAGGCACCACAGGAAAAGCCTCTCCTTGTTTTGCAGCTGTTCTCATGTAAAACTAAAGCATAAATTCTTTTGGACCCTGGATCATAGAGATCTGCATTTGCACATCATGTGTTACTTAAAAGGAAAAAGCACAAGACTTAGTGATGATTACTTTTAAATATAGAACACAGGCTATCATCCATCCCTCCCTTTTTTTCTCCCTCATTTGCTCCCTACCTTCCTCCCTCCTTCCCTCCCTCCATCCTTCAGTCAATTGATCTTCCTCAGGATTAAGGCAGATTTTGGCTTCCAGCACACTTTTTATCCTACATTTTGTCATCTTTTAAAACAGTGAGGTGATCTAATTGAAAGCCCAGTCCTCTGCTCAGGAGTACTCTGCCACGGCCATCTTCCTGCATTGTCTCCACCCCTCACTGCTCCTTCGGCTCATCCACCGGACCATCCACTCTGGCACTCTTCTGTCTGTCCACCCTCCAGCAATTCACCAATTACAGCCAGAACCTAAACAAAAGCACATAAGAACTGCTCTTCACAAAGAGAGAAGAGCAGTTCTCTCTTCAGGTACTTAAGTACCTGAGCATTACTCCTGAAGACACACCTCACCCAAGAATCCCCACCTAGGACCTAACAGCAAGGGAACTTATAGCTCCACCCTTCTCAAAATCCAAGTCAGCTTCAGTTTTTGTCCAGTAACCATTTGTTGTTCTTCCTCTGCAAACCAAGACCCAATTTCTCTCTCCCACAGTATGCAGTCTGATTCTTTGTACTCTAAACAAAGATTCACTTTCCAATCAGTCCGTGTTCATAACTATGCTCTAGAGTCTTTTCCATCTAAATATGTCAGTGATCATTTCATGGTTTTGTTTGGACCTTTTCAATCTCCACATTTGCTTTGGTTCAGCTCCTGTTTGTTCAAACAATTCTTAAGTTTAACAGTAACTTCATTTTGGATTTCACCAGTGGTTACGATGACATCAGTGGATGTAATTCTACAATATTAAAATATCCATGTGTCTGTTAAAAACATGAGCAGAAATTAAGGTAAAAATCATGGCATATATTCATATATTTTAAAGCTGAAGTAGAATTAACAACATTATTAAAAACATAATGATTCATTGACTGTGTATGGATTCTAGCTCTTCTTAAATGCTGTTAAAAGAATTAGAATAGACTCATCCTCTTTGTCATCAGTTTGATACATTTAGGGAGAGCTATGACATTCAATGAGAGCACCGGCATGTTGATTACTGACCAGAAGGGGGTACCCAATGCGTCGACATGTGAGTCAGAGGGAACCTGACCAAGCGTCCATGTATGGTATGATGAGTAGGGAGTGATAATGTATTACCCATAAAGGCTACACTAATTATTACCAATGGTCAATAGATTTTGTCTGTTTATTGATCGTAAAATATTCTGCCAAGAACTTAAAATGTTTCTGGAACAGTCCCAAAAGTCGTTGCTTTTTGACTTTTGCGCAAAAAGTCGTAAAAGTCAGGCAGAAGACAGGCAATATGAGAAGAAAGAACAATATTACATAAAAAATCCATCTACAGCACAGAGAAAAGTACTTACCAGGCAAACCAGCTTTTATTTTCAAATATTGAGAACAAAGTATATTATCTTGAAAGTAATACGTTGAGAGAGTAGATTGGCAGAGCTTCTCAAAGTGAACTCTTGGAAAGAAACTTTTTCTGATGGACATGAAGCAATATGTGTTGGAACAAACTAAAAACAATTTTTATGGAAACTGTTTTTCTATTATTTTTTGTGGCATTTTTCTATCTGTTTGATTTTCTCCTACGGTGCTTAACTGAACACCACAAATAAGACTTTCTTAAACTTTATAAACTTGCTTTCTTTTCAAAAGAAGCATGTTATTTTCAACTTCTGTGTGTCATTACATGTAAGAAAATGACACTTAGTGTGTCAATTAAGAAAGAAATGTCATAGATGAAAGTTACAGTCAACAACTCTGAAAATAAACTTTTGTTGGCGTGCTGTTTCCAAGGCAACAGTCTTATAATAACTCTCAAAGACCTTTATATCACGCCTCTCACCTCTTACTTTCCCGTGGCTGTCTCATGTTTAAAAAAAAAGAAAAAGAAAAGAAGAAAATAAAAGAACTTATTAAACTCAGGATCAGTACTTGGCAACACAGTCTTCTCTGGTATTATTTATTTAACAGAAACTGTTGAAATGCAGAAGTGAGCTCTGTGTCTACTGTGCCATTCTAAAAGTCTTCATGAACTTGGCTAGAGTTTCTGATATTACAGAGACAAATTCAAATGCATTTTAAATTTTTTCTTACCAACCAATAAAAAAAATAAAAAAAAGACAAATGAACATCTGACTCAATAAATAAACACTACATTTTCAGATTTTTCTCCTCATTTCACTCCTCAGTTAGGCACTACATAATGTTTACATGAAGGAATAAATTGAAACTAGAAGACTATCTTCAACCTCACCTGCATTATCCAATCTGCATCATGCAGCCTCTCAGCATCGGACCTCGCCTCATCATAGCCAATCATCGAGCAAACCTTCCTTTATAATTCCCTCCCTCCATGACCGAGCCCCATCCTCTTCACCCCTAGTTTCTCCACCAGAGTTTTTCCAGCTCTTTCAGGCTTCCATCCTCTCTTCAGCCTCCACCACCAGCGTCCACGTCCGGGAGGAAGATGTCTCTAATTCTCATCCTAATCTGCTCATGCAGGGTTATTGCTATTCACAGCACCCACGTCTTCTGCTGGGGTCTGAGAGCCAAATCTTTAATTCATTCATGTCAAATAAACCTTTGTAATCACAGCTGTTTCTTTGTGACTCTCTCCAGGTCACACTATACTTAAAGGATTCCCAGGAAATCCGTTTGAGACTATTTGAGACACAGTGCATTATCCTGCTGGAAGTAGCTAACACACAGCTAGGCAAACTGTGGGTATAACGGGATGGACCAGCTCAGCAACAACAATTGGGTTGGTTGTGTTAGTGTGCCAAGAAATGATTCCCCACATTATTGCTCCACCAGCAGTATAAACTATTGAAACAATGCAGGATGGATTTATTTATGCCAAACTCTGGTTGAATTCAGACTCATGAGAACAGGCAAAGTGATTCTAGTCTGTTATCCAGTTTCAAAGGGTCTGTGTGAACTGTATGACTTTAGATCTACCTGGTGTGGTAAGCAGCATGGCCTCCTGCTGCTATAGCCCATCACCTTCAAGGCTCAACATATAGTGTTTTCATAATGTATTCCACATACATTGGTTGTTAGGAGAGTATTTTGCTTTTAATCATCTCAAACCAGTTTCTGAATCCCCTCAGACCTTTGTCATCAACAAGGCATTTTTGTCTAGAACCTGTTCACTGCTTATGATCACAATTTTAGAACATTTTGAGAGATGAAACTTCCAGGAGATCAGCATTTTTTCAGTTACTCAGGGCAGCCAGACTGCCATGTCCAAAGCTATTAAAATCCTTTTTCTTCCTTCTTCTGATGGAAGCCTTGGACTTCCATCAGAAGTCTAAGACTCCACAATCTAGATGTGGACTCTTTTTCTCCACATCTAGATTCCTACACACATTGAGTTGCTGCCTTGTGATTGGCTAGTTAGGTGTACATAATTGTGTGGCTGGAGAGTGTTTATGTCTTGATGTGTACATTTCCTCTGAGCTAAGGATGTACCACTGAACATCATTCAAACAGACTGAACGGCTCTTTCTGCAGAATATCAAGTTTCGCGTAGCACTGGAAATGAGCAAAGTGGAAGTGGTGCCACTAATAAGGTTTACCAGGAAAAAACTAAACAAAGCTGTTTATACTGTGGCACTACATTATGCAGCGCTGGCAAATATTGGAACAGCACAGATCAATGAGGAGAGTCGATAAAGAAAGCTGGACATGTGCTATAAATATGCAGACACAGACTCATGAGGAATACAGCTGTGTGTGTGTGTGTGTGTGTGTGTGTGTGTGTGTGTGTGTGTGTGTGTGTGTGTGTGTGTGTATGTGTGTGTGTGTGTGTGTGTGTGTGTGTGTGGTGTGTGTGGTGTGTGTGTGTGCGTGTGTGTGTATGCAGCGGAGGAGGTGTCAGAATAGAATTCCATAGCTTTATTCATATTCAGTTTCATGGGCATGACTGGTTGTCTATATTTTGCATTTCATACTGATTCTCCCTGAACATCTTTAAGCCATGAACTGACTAAATGATGTGGGCTGAGTGAGCCTTAAGCCTCACTCACCCACTTCTTCCTGGCCGTAGTATACAATGCTGCTGTGTTTCCTGTGTGTCCATGTACACTAAATTGCGAAAAGTATTCAATCACTTGCATTGACTCATATATGAGCTTAAGTGCCACCCCATTCCTAATACATAGGGTTCAACATGACAGCTAGAACAGCTTCAACCCTTCTAGGAAAGCTGTCCACAAGGTTTAGGAGTGATTATAGGGATTTTTGATCATTCTCCCAGAAGCACATTTATGAGGTTACATACTGTTGTTGGACGTGAAGGCCTGGCTCTCAGTCTCCGCTCTAATTCATCCCAAAGGTGTTCTAGTGGTTGAGGTCAGGACTCTGTGCAGGCCACTCAAGTTCATCCGCAACAGAGTCTTCAACCATGTCTTCATGGACCTTGCTTTGTGCTCTGGTGCACAGTCACGTTGCATAGTGATGTGCACTCACAGTTCCAAGCTGGAATTCACTGAGCTCCTGAGAGTGACCAATTCTTTCACAAATATTTGTAAAAACAGTCAGCATGTCTAGGTGCTTAATTTTTATACACCTGTAGCCATGGAAGTGACTGGAACACTTAATTCTGATCATTTGGATGGGTGGGCAAATACCTCTGGCAAAATAGTGTAGATATCATATAAGAAGGGTGCTAGGAATAAACCTTGAGGAACCTCACATGTGACTTCTGTCACATATGGGGTTCCTATTGAAACAAAGAAATATCTGTTCTTTATGTAAGATTTGAACCGGTTGAGTACTGGTCCGGGGAGTCTCACCTAACTCTCCAGTCGTCCCAGTAATAAGTCATGATCGACACTGAGGGTGATCGTCACAGCAGGGTTTGTAATCCTGTCACCAGTCGCAAATAAAGCTCGAGCATTGTTAATGTTTAAATTCATGATTTCCGCAAAGAGCGCTTCCTTGCATGTTTTAGTGTGAAGTGATAGCTTCACAGTCTTTTCTAGATCTCATTATAAACATAAAGTTGAGTTTTACGCCACTTACGTTCGGCCCTCTGGCAAGGCTATAGCAGAACTGACTTTCTCCAGAGACTTGATCCTGTCAGACACAACCTTCACTTTAATGGAAGCAATGGAATCAATATCTGAAATTTTAGAATGGAAGTTATCTACCACCTCATCTATATTTTCTATAAAAAGATGATACCCCACCTCCTCATTTATGTTTTCTCATTTAAAAAGTCATTATCAGAAGGCGGCAAGTGACTTGGTGGCAGATAGTTCATGAGTCTGAGGTTGCTTTAGACAGGGGTTACATTTGAGGTAAGATTTAAGACCACTGTATTTTCTATTTGTTTTTTGTAAATTTTCTTTGAATGATTTGGGGAGGTACTGTCCTGTTTTGTAGTGCCAGTGGGCCAGATGCATTCTGGAGGAAGATGGGAGTAAGGATACTGTCTGAAACTTGATCTCAGACTGCTGAGATGCAAAGTGGAGTTTGCTCCAGCGAGTCAACACCTGTCAGAGGCAGCTGACTTTGATGAGGAGAAGTCTGCTATCTGCTTAATAGAAGGGGGAGGTGGTTTAGAGGGAGTGAGCCACCCTCTAAACTACCTCCCTAAAAAGGGAAATGCCAAAGAGAATATGTTGATTCTGAGAATTTGAGAAACTCAGGTCCAGGAGAAGATGATTCTTCAGAGGTGTTTAGGGATGAAAGACTAGGAGAACAGGGCAGGACTGTTATGACTCAGGCTGGTCGTTTGTCCTGTGAAACAGGGTCAGTGGAATAGTTTCTTCTTGTTTATTGTCATTTGGTGCAGCAGGTGTTGAAGTTGAATATGGGTTTCGGCTCAATGTTGGCCACACTGATTCATCCAAGTGAGGGGTTCTCCCTCTTGGTCAAAAAGATTTTAAATATCTTAAGTAAAATATAGTTAATGTATTTACTTTCTTAACTTTATAGCAGCTGTTTGTTTAAATCTAAAATAAAACTGGAATGAAATTCAACACAAACTAATTTTGCTTAGTTTTTGTCAGTGAAATTAATTTAATATTAGGTAGTTCTGAAGTGAAAATCCCTTCCTGTGAAAGCCTGCCTCTCCTGTTCCAGTTGGAGGACTTTACCAAACCATGGATCAACTAGTGCAGGAGTTGAGTGAATTTGTTCAGAGTTATTTTACATGATTAAAGATGTATAGTTCTAGTTTCAATAAATTACTTCAGATTTTCTTTTGGTTGCCTGTTAGTTTTTCATACACAAATTTGCATTTGACATTATTGATCATATTCATCTCACATTTGACTTATTATTCATTAAGGTGGCATGTTGGTTTTATTGGACTATGATGCTTGTTCTTGGTTTATTCTAAGTAATCAAGACTTCATAAATTTTAGGGGTTTTAGAGAAAAATTGTCCAGTCGTGTAGGTTTATTGTGGACCCAAATGCCGAACAGTGGAGGAGTGGAGTAGGTGATGGAAATGTTTAACAAAGATTCATGAACACAAAAAACCCACAGAGGGCCAGGACAGAAAACAGATCAGAAATCCAATCCAAAGCAGGCTGAGGAGAGGGAGAGAAAAGTGGGACAGGGGGCGAGTGAGTGTACAGGGCACTAGGAAATTAATCTAACAAAATAACTAGACAAAGAAACGCATAAACTAGAGTAACTAAGAAAGTACTAGACACACAAAAAAATAGCATAACTAAACTCACTAAAAAGGAACTGAAGTGAAAATGGAAACAAGGCAGAATAAATAGAGATAAGATTGAAGGAACACAAATAATAAACCCAGCTTAGTTAATTATTTGTTTCAAAGATATACAATTGCCCCCTATAAGGCTCAGAATGATGAAATGGGGGTAAAAATAAAGTGCAATAAATTCAATTTAGCAAAGGAAACATGTACAGGACTAGCATTTTTATATGAAAAGCTATTGAAATAAAACATTTTTTCACATGTCATACTTGTTTGACACACACCCTTAAAAACATCAAAAAGGTTACTACTATTATTATTGTTATGGAAAAAGATTTTTTTTAACAAGAGTCTGGATGAGAAGAAGTAAGAAATTTCTTAAAACCCAACAAGGTTTTAATAAAGAGAGGCTTGATTAGACTATGGGTGTGAATCATTGATTACTATGCTGCAAAGATTCTGAGGATCCCAACACAGATAATCTTGCTGTTAGTCCATTGTTTAGGAAAGGTGGTTGTTCTCTGATGCTACAGAGGAGAGCTCTGATCCTGATAGTTCTGGGTTGGCGAAGTAACACTTAGTCTCCTGCTGTTATATGACACTGTAGAGGTCTATGTGACAGTAACCAATCAAATTATCAAACTTTTCCATTACCGTATTTTCCGCACTATAAGGCGCACCGGATTATAAGGTGCACCTTCAATAAATGGCCTATTTTAAAACTTTTTTCATATATAAGGCGCACCGCATTATAAGGCGCATAGAATAGACGCTACAGTAGAGGCTGCAGTTATGTTATGCATCCATTAGATGGAGCTGCGCTAAAGGGAATGTCAACAAAACAGTCAGATAGGTCAGTCAGACTTTATTAATAGATTATAAACCAGC
>CAEFZX010029325.1:0-18389 GCA_903066825.1 Alfaro cultratus
AGTTACACCTTTTGAATGCAATTACTGAAATAAATCAAGTTTTTCAAAATATTCTAATTTACTGGCTTTTACCTGTATAGTGGTGCTAAGCTGGTCAGTGATTTATAAACTAACAACCGTATTTTAAAGTCTGTTCTCTCAGTGAAGAACTATAATTGTAAATTTTTTTTTTACAAAAATCAAATGGAATAACTCAGCAAGGTTTTAGGTTATAAAAAAAAAATCAGTGTTGAGCAAAGATAGTGCTCTATTTTCCTGGTCTAAGTCAGAATGTCAGCAGCAGCGTTCTGGATCAGCTGCACCTGGAGAATAGTTTTTCTTTCTTTTTTTGTTTAGGCAGACCTGTGAAGAAACTGTTACAGTAATCAATGTCAGTTATCTACTGCAACAGATAAATGCATGGATGAGTTTCTCTATGGCTTACTAAGATGTTAGTCCTTTAATTCTGTAAATGTTCTTCAGGTGATAAAAGGCTAACTTTGATTCTGACTAGAATAGAAGTTACATAGTGCATCTTTAAGACAGTACCAGTGTGTTATTGCATCTGATGCGGTGCAGCGCTTTGGTTTGTTTGACTGCTGCAGGGAGCTGGATTTGGGCTTCAGCTGATTGATTCTGTTCCAGGTGTGTAACTCAGCTCAGTGTAGTGTTGTCTACATAACTTACACTATTGAAATACGACAACATAAAGTTCTGGTTCTGTCCACCTTTCTTTCTCCTCTGCATCTTAATGACAAACCTGAATGTTTCAGTCACAGCGGGGAGTCTTCTTTGTTTTGGTGGCACTTCTTACTGCTGCTCTTCAGAACGCTCCACAGAGATCACGCATCAACATTCTGGATGAGTTCAGGATGTGTTCAGGTAGAGAACTGGCCTGTATTTGTTTGGTACTAGTGTGTAACGAACATGAATATTTTCGGTACAGATACCATTGCAGCCCTAAATAAAGAAACAGAATAGTGTGTGCACCTAGCTGACTCGGCATCCATGTCCTGCATCCTCTGCCCTGCTCCCAGATTCTGCTCTGTAATATTTCTAGTTGTCCAAATGAATTTCCAGCCAATAATCTCCTGCTGACTAATGTATGTGTGAATAGCAGCTGTGGAACAACTCTATGAACGTCTAGAAAACATTCCCTTATGTGTGAACTTGTGGTGGTGGGCTCTACTTGTTGTAACATGTTATTGATGCCCCTGTTTGAATGTGTGTTATCATGTGCACATGCTTTTAGCACACAGAGCACATTGTTAGAGAAACTGTGGCATGCTACAGTCAGCGTGCCAAGTTGGGGGTGATGGATGAAGGCAGAAAATATTGGCAACACACAGAGCTCATGGCAAGGAGGATATGAAAACCCTGAATTAAGAGTTTTCATATTGATTTTTTTTAAATGTGGGTGTTCAATTTATGTAACTGCAAATTAGAAAATGGTAATAGTTGTACCCACTAGCCCATGACAGGTAGCTATTTTTAATCTCTTCTATTGGCTTCAGTTTGGCTGCAGAATGCAGTGACGTTTTTAAACTGAGTTTAGAAAGCACAGAGATACAGCACATAGTTTCACAAATTAGCTTGAATTTGGATGTTTTCTCACATGATAGTCTGGTGGACTTGGTTCCATTGTGGATCAAGGTTGAAACCAAACCCTTTGAAAAAACTTGTTCCCCTCCTCGCCTGTGGTGGTGCTGAACCAGGAATCACTGAAGGAAAGAAGAAAACCTCAGAACAAGACATTGAGCACAACTTCATTTTTCACAAAATGTAAACAAATGGAGTAGTGTCACATTTCAGTGGTTGTAGGATTTGTCGTTGGCAAAAGACCACAAGTCGTTTCTATAGCTCTGGAAATGCACATTTGTTTTGGCTGTATTTACCCAGAATGCCCTGAACTGTAGTCCACTTCCTGCTTTTAGAGCGATCTCTGGTCCACTTGGCATTTACATATACATTCAAACCGCACACATGAGTGTCTGCAGTTTGAAAACCATTAAAATGGGTGCATCTCTATTAAATGTTTTCTGAACAGCTCAATTCTGAGTGTGTGGTGTGTCTGTGTGGTAACCTGTGGGGTCAGTTTCTACATTTTGAAGAATATGTTATACCTTTTTCTTTTTTTCCTGTGAAGCATCAATACTTGCAGGGTTGTAGCTCCCTTTGCTTTAGTCTGACAGCACCTGGAATCACTCCTTTCTCCAAAGATTACTGGACGGTATAAACCACAGCAGGATTATCTGATAAATAGGCCAATACGAACAAATATTAGTGTTGATTTATCATCTCTTTCATACATTAAACTTGAGACCAAAAAGTGATGTTTAGAGGGGCAGTATTATGTATTTGCCATTTTCTTGCACATAAAGTAAATGTTAGCTTTACTTATTATAAAAGTGTTGCATAATGAAATATGACCTAAAAGAAATTTGACTTTGTAATTTAATGCCTTGAAATTGGGCTTCTGTCTCTTGAAGAAACACTTTTGGAAGCTCTGCCTTCAGGAAGTCATCAGAACATGGCTTGTCTGTTAACCTCTTAACAGCGTTTTTACCAGTTATGCACTTAGTTGTTGTTCCTATAATGAACTCGGTAGATGTGCACTTCCACCAGGTGTTTTCTAATTGAGACTGTCTAGTCTGAAGGAGTCACTGTTGAGGGCTTGGAAGCTTCGAAACTGCAGCTCTGAGGAAAAGCTGTGTCTTAAAGGCAGCACTCTGTCCACCCAGGTTGAATGGTTGCATTAAAGAATTTCTCAAAAATGCATGAAAGAATAATGGTAACACTTCAGATATGTTTTTGATGAAGGAATAACATAACATTTTAACAATCATATTTTACTAGCTTACTAGCTTGTACTAGCTACTACAGAATGCGACAATATTTTTGTTTTCCTGTTAATCAATCGTCAGAATATTTAATATATTACTTAATGACTAAAATAATCTTTTGCAAGAGCCCACTCTCATAGGCATAATTTAATCCAAACACCTAACAGTTTGTCATACTTTTGCTTTGACAAATGTGACAAAGCAAAGCATGTGACATTTTTCTGTCTGTGTCCCTTTACACCAGTAGGTCCACCCTAACCCTTCCATACCATTGTACTATGGACCCTGCACAGGCCTGTTTGGGTGTCACATGGTGTCTGGTTCTTCGGACAATCAGAGCTGCGACAACCATGAACAGAACTGTTCTGCAGTGTGCAGATCCTCAATAGCATCCAGTTGTAGGTTGGAAGAAGTTAGAGCTCATGAATGCTGGTATTTGTTGATGGGTTGGTGTTGCTGTCTGTTGCTTGTGGTGTGTTGAGTTGCACTGTCCTGTTGGAGGAAGTGGTTGGGCTTCAGCAATGTTTAGTAAGTGGTTCGCGTCAAAGTAGCATCTACATGACTTGAGCTAGAACTAAACGTTTTGTTGTTGTTTTTAGAATAATTCTAACCAGAGTGGTTTGCATGCAATCTTGAATTTTGTTTTTGATGTTTCTTAAGAGTCCTGCAGTGAAATTGTTAGTTGTGTCTGTTTAGTGGAAGACTTTCATTTGAAAATCAGACAACAGATCTGTGGGTATATCAGCCTTATGCTTCTCTTGCTGCTGCATTAGCTTTTATTTCTTATCTGATATTTCATCTGACTTGATGAATAATGGGTTTTCTATTAACGGCTAGAGATTTGGCTCTCAACATAGACAAACCAATTGTCTTGAGAGAGGTGATGGTGGGATGGAAAGTGTGACCTGGATTTGATATTTTGTTGAACCAGAAATGCTAGCTATGGTATTTGATGCTTGTTTACCACATGTCAGATAGCATTACGATGAGTTGACCTTCACCACAATGTGGTGGTGCCTTGAAGTCTTCTGATAAATAGTTTTGCATCACCATCAGGGACTGTCTGAGCTCAGGTTATTGTCTTTATATAGGTTTTCTGGACTATCAGGCAAGTTGTAATTGTTCTGTCTTGTCAACTATTATTGGTAATGTTACTTGATGTCTGGAGACAGTGAAAGAGACAAAAAGAAATAAATGTAGTTCTAATGATTCTAAAAGCAAAAACAGCTGATTCATCATGAAATGTAAATGTTCGCTAAGTGAGAACTTATTTAGGAAATGTGATTCCATTTCCCTTTTAGCGCAATAACCACACTAAAGCCAAAAATCGCCACAAGCGAATGTAAAATCCAGGAAGTTATTTTGAATTTTGCAGTTTCCATTAACCTTTTCTAATATGATGTTTCAAATGCGCATAAGAAAAAAAAATAATGGAAGCATTATTTTACAAGGGAGGCAATCTAAACGTCTTACAAAAGTGCCAAGGATCCCGTCGCTTACATGGACACAAAACGACCAGGCAAAGTGAGAGTTCATATCTTTAATTGACTGAAGATGAATACGTAAACTAAAAACTGGAGTATAGACATTTTTAATGTCTTTGTGAGCCTGCTGCTTTATTTATACTTTATTTTTATTTGAATTTTATATTTTTGTGGATTTGTTTTGTCTAAGTTGACTTAAAAAGTAAGATATTATTGTTAAGGTCAATTTTCTAAGCTACAGAAAAGTAAGTTATGCAGAAATATGCGCCAATATTATATCCAATATTAATCCTTTTCTTATTACAGAATTTACCAGTATTTAATTTCAGCCATTTTTTAAATTTGTTTTTACTTATTTTTTTGATTACTTGATTATTACTTAACCAGAATCGTCAATAGATTACTCGATCACTAAAATAATTTACAACAACCCCAAGAGAGACATTCAGGCAGGGGAACCTCAGACGATTAAACTAGCCTTATTCTATAGAATATGGTTATTTGGTACATCGAGGGTAAAACTGAAGCACACTAGCTGTCACTTGCCAGCCTCCTCTTCAGCTTCCTTTGGGTTCATGAAAGCAATAAACACACACCGATCAGAGAGTGTGTGCTTCGGGTTGATGTTTCAGAATGCTCCGTCTGTCCTCTGGGAGTTCTTGTTTCTTCTTGGCCACACTCTGCTGAAAGCCATTTGCACCACGGCTGTCAATTTTCCAACAGACATGCACACTTCCATGTTAAGCCTGGCGGCTCAGGTGGAGGTGGCTACATAGTACCAGACTTTCAAAATGTCAGGACCCCTCAGTGCTTTAAGTAGCTTTAACAAGCTTAACATTACAGGGCAAAAACATACCGGTCGGTGTTTTGGTCGGAAAACTACAATATTCTACCATTGTTTTCCTCCGTCTTCCCGTATTATTAATTTCCCTGGAAGTGTCCCTTATTGTAATATAATATTTTTAAATAAGAATTTATGTGCCTCTCCAAACTGAATTAAGTCACTAGCCTCACGAGAACTGCCACCTGCAGTAGCCTGGGAGGCAGTTCTCAAGGTTGGTGCCGACAGCGGGAACAAACCAAGTGTTGTGACAAGAAGTGATAGGGTTAGATCACTTACCACATGTCAGACGTAATGCGCTATGGGAACGCATTCAGCCTGCTGCAGTGTCTTGTTGCGTCGTTTTGAATGTCTTCCTCTGTCGTTTAGCTTTTTTAGTCAGATTATGCTAACGGCAATAAAACATTTATCGTTTTATGCCCAAGGATACAACAAAGGTTCGTCTCGTTTGTTCTTTGCTTCCCTAAAACTTGGGATGTTCTCCCCATGAGAGTGATGCACTTCATCACAGTGAGAGTGTTATTTACAGATATTGGTCATTTATCATAAATATCTACCCATTTAAAGGCCTAATATGCATATAGCAGTAAAAGTGTGCTTTTCATGGGTTATCTAAGATCGCTCAGACTCATAACCACTGTGTGATTAGTGTCCAGTGACGGATTTAAGTCAGTGATGATAATAATTATAATAATAAAATATCTTTGACAGTTTTTTTTACTTTGAGATTGTATTAACTTTGTTAAATTTAGAAAATTAAAGCACATGTAGTCTTATGCTCTGTACATACACTGTATGGTAGAATGCTATGTCACACCATAAAACTGCCAAAAAGTCCTAAAAAGAGTCGCGTTTTTCCTGCCAAAAGTGACTAAGGCCCATTTTCTGTCCAATGAAATGCAATTAGTACCTGAAAAGACTTGGCTTCACTCAAAGGGATTATATCTCATAGATATGGTTAAAGTATGTAAAACAAACAAATTTGCTACAATTCCTTTGTGTGTTTTCATTTAGACTCTATTTTAGGAATTATATGCATAGAAATATCCATAGTGTGACACTGTGATTGACACCTATCAGATTCAGAGTGGTTGACAGGTGGTTATTTTAGATTTCTTGTAAACCTGTCTTAAACTGTAAAAGATACTGAACCTCGGTTTTCTGCTTTTGGGACAGCTCACAGCCATTCGCGGAAAATTTTTCCCCAATTTTAAATCAGAAAAAAAAGTAGCACAGTTCATGTTGTAGAATGAAATGCGTTCAGAGAGCTGAATTAGAGGACTTCAAGATTTTGAGACGAGAACAAATAGACGACGACCTGTGATCTGGGGCTCAAAAGGGCGTCTTACTTTAATCTTGTCTTTTTTTGTTGGAAAGTCCTCTAGTCAGCCATTCTTTGGATTTTAGTAAAACCAGAAGGACTCATTAAGCACCTGTGGTTTTAGAAAACATGAGTTTTCCCTTTTATAAATATCAATGTTACAGTGAAGTGTTGAAATGACTTTGTTTTAGGATGAAAATTCTAAGGAATAACTCTTCAGTTGTTCCTAAACGAGGGTCAGAACTCTGAAGAAGATAACTGCAGTCAGGTTAACTCTTGTTTTGGTTTTTCTTGGAGTATTTATTTGCCCCTGAATGAACCTGAACACAGGTGTAGTCATGTTCTCGGTCTTTGTCCACTACAGTTGGGACAGTTCCTTGGTGAACTTATTTTCCTCCCATAACTGTTTGCAAATCAGCACGAAAGATATCCATATTATTGCTTTTCTAACTCAGATGTTTTCCTGTTTGAAGTTTCTCCAATTCTGTGCTCCATTTTGAGCTTGATGTTGGTTTAATGAAGACCTGTTTACTTGTTGGTCATGATTATATCCTAAGGTGTTAACCAAAGTGCATCCATCTTGTGTTTTATAAAAAGTTGCCAACATGCAAATTCTACTTATAAGTGTTTCTGTGATTCCACAAATACTGTGTCTTTAAATGTTGTATTTCATATGAGCAGTTTGTGAGTTGAGTTAATCTTTCAGAGTGTTTTCATTAAATGGGGTATTTCCCGTCATTCATCCAAATCAGGTGAGGACTGGATTTTTGGTGCATGTCAGGGTTAGGGCACAAACAACTTTGGGTATTTCAATTTGTGCCATTGCCATATGTACCATGTAACTGTTTTTCTTTATGCGACTCTGTGTGTGTGAACATTGGTGACAGAGTAGAAAGCGGGTGTTTTTGTCTTGGTTTGGTCAACTTTGGTGTTGATGATTTTGAGAGTTTGCGATGAGCCCGCGCAAATCAAGCAAATGTTACTCTCAGTTAAATGTGTTAACTATTCAACCTGCGCCAAAAGTAGAAGAGTCACCATGTAGAGACAGAACCTTATATTACTTTGTGCCATGATCTTTTTTGCTCTTTACTCTGTAAATCCTGAAGGTCTCCTCTCATTTTTAACAGTGTTTCCATGTTTTCTCAGATCACCTGGTTTAAAAGAAAAATCTGCACAAGGTGGAATGTTCTGCCTGAGAGGAGGGGCAGTAATCCATTCCATGAGCACTAAGAGAAACGGAGCTTCAAGCGAATTAGATGCAGACAGGTTGCTATGGAAATTGTGGGTGCACTAATAAATTGACCCGATTTTCTTAATTTTAGGTTATCACGATACTTACTTACATGTGAAACTGACCTTATCTACTGATCTTACCCACTTCAGAAAAGGTCTGAAAGTGCAGAGTTGGTGTAAAGCCAAAGTGACCCTGGGCTTCTTGCTGACCAGACACACACAGACGACTACATCGAAAAATGATGCCACTCAGATTATTGTAGTGATTTGCTTACAAAATTCCTCCACCTTCTCTTTCATTCTCACAACACTTTTGGTACACACACACACGCACACACACACACACACACTGATTTTTACTACACTTTGTTTCTTTATAAAATATGATGATATGGATAAAAGGTGTACTTTTAATTTCAAACTTTGTACACAAAATGATGATTCAACTAATTAGTCGCACTTAGGAGCGACTAACTATTGTTTTTTCAGAGTAAGTGCTATTGCTTTGACAGCTAAATAATAAACAATCCTGTCTTCGTATCACATTCAGCTTCTGGGAATCCTTTGAATTGCATAAGCCGAACACCAATGGACTGAATGCACCTTTTAGAGGTGGAAGGCATAATTACTGCTATAGATTTTTAAGCCTTGCATTGCTGTAAGAACCAACTCTGGTGCAGATTAACTGAATGGCATCTGTACTGACACTCTATTCTAGGCCAGAGCAAAACACTCCTGTAATCAGGAGTGTTTGGTGGCATCATGGAGCTCTAGTTTTAAAACTTCAAAGTTGCTTTCAGTTTTAATTTGCACCACTTAGGACAGAAAACAGTACAAACAGAACCTAAGTGTTTCATTTGAAAAGGAATAACAGAAGATTTTGCCTTGTTTTCACTGATTGGTACAACATGGATCGATGCGGTTCGATACACCATTTTATATCCGGCGTATTCATGGGAGCCAGTTAGATTATCTGGGCAGCAGGCGTTAAACCCAAACGCCTAATGTAACGTCATGCCAGTGCGACAACAAATGTGGCACACCAGTATGTCTCAACTCGTTGCAAGCAGTGGCATTTTTCTGTCGCCCAATGGGCTGTATGGGCTGCTTTCACAGTGAAGATGAGCAATATGGCATACCAAACCGCACCGAACGGAGATGTACTGCTCACTGGAAATGTCTCTGATCTTCTAGTGTTGAGGAGCAAACAGATCAGCAATTAGATTGTCTAGACCAGAATTTAAACTCAGATACTTTGATTCCAAAGGAAAATTAAGTAGCTAAAAAAGGACCTACTTTTTTAGTGAATGTTTCCTGTTTCACAATGAATTATTCTAATTGTTTTATTGCCCTGCCCTCATAAATTATATTTTTTGTTGACCTAAAAGGTTTTGACTGGCAGTATTGTTGTATGTTTAGGATTGAGGGGTTGGTTGTGTTGCTACATAAATAATTGATTTGTAACCTTCTGAATGATAATCAAATTGTAAAGCACCTAATAATTTCCACCCCTAATCATGACCCAGGTTTGGTCTGTTTAAACCTCATTTAGTTTGGCGCAAGTCCTCACTAAGTTAGAGTGAACACCACGGTAAGATTGAAAGAACTGTCAGATTCATTCAGAAAGAAGATTGTAGCAGTTAATGACTCTAATAAGGGATTTGATGCTGATGCCTGGTCATCAAGCAACTTCACGCTGAAAGCAGGATGCTAGGAGTTTCCCAAAAGCCTAAAATATTATCACAGGACACAGCAATCTCTTGCTCCTCTTGATGTGGAAGTTCATGACTTCAGAAAGAGACTACAAGAGGAAACCATAGCTCTTTAAGAAAACCAGGAAGGCCAGATTAAAATTTGGCAGACAGAAAACCGTTCTTTTGACAAAATAGACTGAATTATTTGGACACCAGCGCAGAGAACATGTTTGGTCTAAACCAAACAGCATTTCAGGAAAAGAACCTTGGAAACAGGGTAGTGTGACTCATTGCTTCCTCAGTCATAGTACAGTTTTCCATTGGTATCTTTCAGTAAAATGAAGCTGATACTGTTAACTTGTATAGGGTTTCCTCCAGTGTATTATAAGTCTCCGCCAGGCTAAGCGTTGCTTGTTTTTGTTTTTATAATAATATTAATAATAATAATTACAAAAAGATTGCTTATTTATTTATTTTTTTTAATGAGTTGGACTGGAAGGGTCTCTCTTGCGCTGAGTGTTTCACTGGCGAAGCAGAATTATTCCTAAAATATGGTTTATAGTTGATGCATTTAATAGGCCACAAAGCGCAGACCAATCACACCACTGGCGCCTGAGCGCATTACCTTGCACGCCATTGCTGCTTGATGTCTGACACATTATATTAGCCTGGCCTGCTAGGCTTATTATATACTGGGGGAAACCATGACTTTTATGAAAACGCACAGCCAGTAAGATCTGGAATGGTTCCATATGCCTCAGTAGTGTGTCATTGTACCTCTGTAGCATCCACTGTTGGGCTGATCTCATGGATGTCTTGATTGGAGCTAAGTATCTTAAAGCTTTATTCTACTTACAAAGCTAATTCCTGGCATGCCAGGGCTGTGTCCTCCACCAAGTACGCTGCAGCTTTAAACACAGAAACATTTGTAGCCACAACCAGTTCCTCCCGCTGGCTTCTGAGTGGTTAATTGTATTTCTGGCTTTTATCTGCAGGCTTGCCAATACTGTTGAAGGCTGGAAACCTGAGGAGGGGGAAAGATGACGGAATGAATGGAAAAAATGACTAAAACGGTACAGAGGGAATTTAGGTCAGGGAAAACAGGGAAGCAAGGCGGGAGGACACCAGATAAAAACCAGCATGTTCAGATTGTCTGTAATAATTACCTGGCTTTGATCATGGTTTCACTGATTGGTGGACATTTAGGCGTTCTCAGAGCAATGTTGCTTCATATTTTTCACTCTTCAAATATGGAGAATAAAATCCAAGAGATTTGACTGAAGACATATTTTGTGGTAGAATCAGACGTGATGTCACACCATTCAATACCCCTGTTCTGCTGGCTGGAACAGTAAGCATTTTAGCATTCAGGTCAGTGCATTAGTGAGCGAGGATTTTCCATTTGATGACGTTGAGCTGTGCTGCTTCAGACGTCAACAATATTTCTTTCTAGTCGGGCACAATGGCTGCTGCCTGTATCAGCCGCTGAGTTTTCTGGGACAGTGTTTTTTTTTGTTTTTTTTTTACATAGTTTCACCCAACATAAAGGGTGAAGATAAACTATTAAGGCATATGAGTCAACATTTTAACTGTTATGTTAACTTGTCTACAACTGTCTTTCCATGCATGTCTTCTAGATAATGCTGATCGTTGCAAAAGTTTTTGATTTCCAAAAGTTCTCTGTATCAGCCTGTTCCGTTACTATGGAGAGTTAATGGTGCCAAATTACAATAAACAGTGTATAAAATAAATATTTAAATGTAATTTATGAAAATGAGAAATAAATACAGAAATAACATTAAATAAATAATTTTGACGTGCCTCAATTAAATGTATTAATTTCATTTTAAAAATGAAATTAATATATTACCATAGCTCTATAGTTTGAAACATTTCAAACTATAGAGCTATAGAGGCTGGAATTGCTCACCTAGAGTTTGTAGTAAATCAATTACAACAATTTATTGATGTTATTTCCACATTTCCAGTGAAAATACTGACCTAGAGTCAACAAACTTGGAAGAAATTGTCTTGACTTGCTGTTTGAAGCAGCCAATCGGCCGTCAGAGTCTTCCAGTAACCCCGCCCTTTGAAATGAATTTATGCTGTTCTTCAGCTCAGGAATATGAAACATTAAATCATGAATCATGATTAAATTTACTTTATAATTTTTTCTATTAAATTACTCGAATAATTGTCAGGATAGTCGATAGAAAACATGATTACTAAAATAATTGTTTACAACAGCGCTATTTGCCTACACTTTAAAACACAACTATAGAGTCTTAAAAAGAACAAACAAGAAAATGCAATTAAAATATTTTTTTGGTAAAAACACAATGTGATGCTGATCACATTTAGAGCCAGTCCAAGGCTAAAAATGAACTAAGCAGCCGCTAAAGGCGGACCTTCAAGGGTTAGGGTAAATGCTACAATTTTAACTCTGGGCATAAGAAACTAATTTAAAATTTTAATATTTGCTTAAGAATGTCAAACTAACCCTTTGCTCCCTGCATCCATCCATTACCCATATTGCTTTGCTCTAACTGTTAATTCTTGTCTTTGCTGCAGGTTCTGAGCCCATGGTCCAAGTCCTGACTGACTGATCATAGTGGTGGTGCATACAGACTTACTGCTGGGGTGAGTGCTCTCAGGTCTGGCCGTTAAACCTCTCTGTTACTGTGTTACTGTTGGCCAGTGTGTGCTAGTTTACTGTAAACAGTGCTGCTCATAGAGGGACCTCCATGCTTACTGGTTAAATATGGTCAGTGCAGGATGACGGCATCCACAGAGTATTCACAGTGCTTCACCTTGCCAATATTTTATGGTACAGCCTTATTCCAAATTGTAAATTAGTTTCTTAAATCAAAATTCTACACATAAAGACCCGTTTATGACAATGCAACATTTAAAAAAAAAAAACTATTAAGAATAGAAAACAAAGAAATCACATTCACCTAAGTATTCACAGCCTTTGTCATGAAACTTGAAATTGAGCTGTTTCCACATCTTAAATGAAGGTAATCTGTGGTAAATTCAGTTGATTGAATTTGATTTGGAAAGGCACACAGCTTTCTACATGAGGTCCCACAGTCGACTGGGCAGGTCAGAGAGCTAACACCAAGCATGAAATCAAAGGAATTGGAATAAGGTTGTAACATAACAAAATGTGGAAAAAGTGAACCTGGATGTACTGCATTTCAAAACGCCTAATTTGTTGCTGATTCATGGGCCTGCCTCTGTTTTATGTAAATTTGACTTACAGAGAGCAAGTTTGGCAATCTTTTTTTTTTCTTTCTTTTTTTTTAACTCTAAAGCAGTTTAGAAATACAGTCACTGTTTGATTTCTTACTTTACATTCCGAGATTCTGCTGTCATTTATTAAGTGGTACTTACAAACTGCTACAAGATAACTGGAAAATAATGTTTCTACTGTTGTTTTACATTAGATTTTTGAGCTGTTTCTGCTTATTCAGGTAAAAATTGAGCCCATGACCTAAGCAAACATTAGCATGAAGGCTAATTAAAGCTACCAAATAGAGGAATGTTCATAGCGCTGGATGTTTTGTCCTTTTGTTTAATTTGGGCCTTTTTTTTGCTCGTGTTGCAACAGACAAGACAAAATGGAACCGAATGACATGTGAATTTTTCAGACCAACCTTGCTTCAGTTTGTAACTGCCAGGCTTTTTCATATGTGCACCATATAGAACGAAAAAGTTTAAATAATCAGTACTTGTGATACTGAATGGATTAACAAATTGGGACAAGGTGACTGAACCTGGAGGCTATTTTCTTTATTCTTTATGCCTGCTTGTTTGGAGGCCTTATTTGTACGCCACCTTCAACCTCATAGTTCATTTTAAAATCAGCTAAAGTTGGTGATATAATAATGATTGAGGGTAATGGTGTTTTTTGGAAATGATCCAGATTTACACAATAGTGCTTGCATGAGTCAGTCTTGCTGTATAAGGCACATTTGTTTCCGTCTGTGTTAAAGTATTATGCAGCTCTGGCAGCTGATTGGGTGCTTCCACAGATAACCTGGTTTACAACCTCTTATCGTGAAATGCCTCGTAATAGATCTGTTTATGGTCACCTGATTGCCTCTGGCTTCCTGTTTGTTTGACTGTTACACCACTTCTGGTTTGTCATAGTGTTACTAAAAATAGATTAGTGCTATGTGCTAGGATAATTAACAGGTTACCACAGTAAAGCTGTTAAAACGACACAAAACAAAGGACATAATCTGGGATATTAGGTAGCCAGCAAAAGCTTCCAGAGCTTGGTCAAACGTGAAAACAACACAATTTTAATTTGTTCAATTGGCCCAATTAAGAGTAGAACAGCCAACTAGTGGGAAATGGCTTCCCACTACCAACTTAATGTTAATAATAAAGTAACTGGCAAAAACAATAGGCTGACTACCTTAGTCAAACATGCAGAAATGAACTCCAACAAACCTTCTGTCAAAGGGTTCATAAAGTGCAATTAGTAATGCTAAATATAATGCAAAATAATTAATAAACGGAAAGGAGGGATAATTAATATTTGTTAAAACATGGCAAAATACAGAAACAAAAATCCTCTTTGGCTCCATGAAATATGAAAACCATCGCCTCATTTCCATCGGTTGTATTTATCTATTTCATTCTCCATTAAATGATTTAAAATTAAATAAAGATAACAATAGCTGTTGATGTGAGTGCAGAGCATTGTAAGCAAGCTAAGTCGTAAAAAGAACAGACTGGAGTCACGGCATAGAGCCGTTCAAAAGAATTGAATCGCTCTTGAACGTCAGATCATATTCTTAACAGGTATGACTTATAGTTAGAAATGTATATCTTTGGAAGTTTTCAGCTTTTGCTCCATTTTTCAACAAAAGTTGAGAGCTTTTGTCTTGTTAGCTTCTGCAGTGGTGGTTTCTGATGTGGGCGACATGGGCAACCACCCAGGGTAGCATCTTGCGGGGGGTGAGATTGGCACGCCCCTCACCCCCTGCCCCCACCCTGTCCTCAAATCCCCCCGAGATCCCCTATACCTTTCATTTTAAACTCTATGAAATGTAAGTGTGCAAATATATGGTGTATCACATATTCTTTTACATTGCTTTAACACAGAAAGGACCAACACAAAAACTTAATTCTGAAGGTGTGGGACTTTTATTTTGCTGTGGTGGTGCGCCACCAGCAGTTACTCTTGCTGGAAGCCCAAAAAATAGAATTAGATTGAATAGGTCAGCCCTTATGGATCAGGTACATTGTCAGCGATACCCAAGGTAGAATATTTTTCAATATCTGACACAAATATTAATATCGGATCGATGCATCTCAAAACCCGTAGAATTACAACAATTTATTTTAAATTTCTAAAGTAAGCTAAAACACACAAGATCTCTGACTATCTTGTTAGCTTCAATTCAGTTTATTTATATAGCACCAATTCACAACAAATGTGGTCTCAAGGCACTTCAATGACACATACATTCCAATCGATCCTAGTTATCAAACAGGACAGTATACTAAATTATTCATAGAAGATTAAAAAGTTTCTATCCAAGGAAACCCAGCAGATTGCATCGAGTATTGGCTTCCACCACTCTGAGCTCTTCCATCTACTTAACAAAGGGAACTATTATTGAAAACATGGAAAGACCCAACTTGATAAAATACTCTAAAACTAAAACTGTATAATAGGAATACATGATATATCAGCACTGGCATCAGAACAGGCTGATGTTTTTTTAACATAACGCCAATAGTAAAAAAATCCCATGTTTATTTCCATCATCTTGCCATTTGTGTATGGTAATGTAGAGGTGAAGGATATTGATTGTGTAGTTTTCGTTTGGGCATGTGATAGTGATGCAGCGCAGGATTGTGGGTATTATAGCTGAAACAGAGAAGTCAGTGGCCTGGTATAACCTTGGTAGATACCAGTCATAAGTCTTAGCAGCAATAATTTTGGATTTTGATGTTGGCCAAAATGTTCATATTGGTGCATCCCTACTTTACGGGATGACCATTCATCCTTAAAAAGTCTGAAATTTATTAGTGTGAAGTATGTTAGTCTTAAATTAGCCTGTTTAAAACCAACTCCTTGTCCTATGCTATTTGCTTCGTCCAGAGAGTCCGGGTTGAAAAACGATTGTTTCCTGTAGGCATGCACTCACAATAATGCTGATAGGACTATCAGCATTATTGTGATAATGCTGATAGTCATTATCACAATAATGATAATTACTATCATTATCATTATTCTGATAATGATAATGATATTATCATTATCACACTCATATCATTATAAACTGAATATTCAGTGGGAACTGCATATTCAGTTCCAACTGCATATTCAGTGGGAACTGAATATGCAGTTCCCACTGCATATTCAGTCATATGCAGTGGGAACCTGAGAAGCACAAAGCCGCTGTCAGGAGCCACAAACAGACCCCAGAAATGTCTCCATTTTTGCTATTGCATAATTGTAATTCAACTGGACCCCCAATTTAAAAAGGTCTTTCAAAATCTTAAAATTTGACATGCTGAAACTGCTTTAATATAGATTGTAATAATGCCCATATTTTCCACAGAGCCATGCCAGCTGTTAGTTTAGGCTGCCACATCAGGAAACTACAGATCCATAAATAAGAGGATACTCAATGTACGGCAGCAAGAGTCCAAGTAATTGTCATGGAACGTTCTGGATGAAGAAATCTTGACAACCTGTTGAAAATGTCAGAGTTAATATAGAGTACACTCTACAGGGATCAACGTTTACAATTAATTGTACTAAGTGTGCTAATATAAGCTGCTAAAGACAGTCAACCGTGTGGTCATGTTGCTTTTATTATAAAATGTAATGAAAATTTGTCTAATTGCAGAACTGACTGTTCTCTAACATGATAGAAATAATGATCAATTATGATAAACATATGTGTAAGGCTCCATTAATGTAACAGTAATTTAATAATTTTAAAGAAATTTAAATTATTTCTTTAAAATTATTCCTCCAAAATATTAATTAAGCCATTACCTTTATATATTTTGAAATGTCATTTAGAAAAAAATTAATGGGTGTGGAAACATACATTAGATTAAAGAGATCAGATGTCACTAATTACGTTTCTTTTCTTGAGCCAAAAATTATGGAACATTTACTGCCGCAACTCCAGGGTTAACTTCAGGTTTTTAGAAATCCTTTACAAGATTTGGATTAGATCATTTCTAGAATGTGCAGATTACTAAATATTTACAAGTCGTCTTACTGTAAACTTCTCTTCATAATTTTTCTGGTTGAATTATTACGTGTTTGGACGGTTATTCTGTCTGGTTCTGGATCCTGTCCTGAGCAAAAATGAGTTTTACTCTCTCTCTCTCTATTCACTTACTTTACTTTTGGACAGTTGCTATGATGCATATTTGTGGCAACAATGTATTATTTTTGTAATTTATTATTTTTACAGGTCATTGGTGCATCAAAAGCTCATTCATCAAAGCTTTGATATAATGAAGATATCCATTTTTTCCCTTTCTTTTTGTTAATTTCCATCAGGAAATTCCAGAGCAGCCCCACGACTTGTTTGTAACCTTTTTGAAAAGATGGCTAAAGTGACTGCTAATGTAAGCTAGCTCAGTATGAGGAAAGCATGTGTGATTGAGTGGCTGTGTCTCAGCTAACCTGCAGCATGCAGAGCAGGTTTAACTGCTCATCAAGTGAGCCTTGCTGGCACAGCCTGCATGCCACCATCTGTCACTGACACACACTTCTCTCTGTTGACCCCAAATGGGGCATGCAAGGCAGGGAGAACCCTGCCAATACAATCTGTCACATAAAGAGACCAGGAACTCTACAGAAGCCGAGAGATGGGTGAACGTCATGTAGGTTTCAGTTTTAGTTTGATTGCCAGTAGAAATATTTTTGTGAGTTTTGTTCAGTCACTTTAAGTGTTCTTGGCCAGGGTCAGGGCTCTAAATGGAACTGCTGTATCGGTTTGTGACACGGAGTGTTTTGTCTTATTGCACAAATTATAATCCAGCTCCGTGTATTCCTATTTGTCATTTCCCCTCACTTGCATCGTAAATGTCGCGGTCGCCATCACCATCACCAGAAGTATTAAACATTGGTTTATCTATGTTGATGGCTACAGATTAAGTCGCTGACACGTGCAGGCGTGCAAACGGAGGCTACTGAAGGAGTTGTAGGTGTGAGAGTGTCATAAATTGTTCACTCTTCAGTCTTAAGAAAAACCTTGTGCTTGGCCAGGTGCTTTCTCAAACTAGACGTGTTCCCACCGCTGGCCTTGTACTTCACGTTGCAAATATTTCAACGGGCATAATTTGCATCGCATTTTGAAAAGTAGAGCCATACATTTGAGCATTTTCTACCAGTCATGCTTTCTTTGTTTACTGAACTAGCCAGTTCCTGACGTCATTACCCTCTTGCGCGTGCTATGCTGCATTCAAGACAAGCATGGAAAATCCCTCACTCTTTTTCCATACTGTCCCAATGATGTGTTTAGGTACCGAAAAAAGGTACAGTTTGATTTTACGTGAATAGGTAGAATAGGCAAGATTTCAGTCAGTACTTATAAAAGTATCGAATTCGGTACCCATCCCTTGGTTTACCTGACTCAGTATTTGGCGATGTAGAGATACCATGGCTGCACTGAGGCAGAACCTTTATATTTACCGTATTTTCCGCATTATAAGGCGCACCGGATTATATGGCGCACCTTCAATAAATGGCCTATTTTAAAACTTTTTTCATATACTGTATAAGGCGCACCGCATTATAAGGCACATAGAATAGACGCTACAGTAGAGGCTGCAGTTACGTTATGCACCCATTAGATGGAGCTGCGCTAAAGGGAATGTCAACAAAACAGTCAGATAGGTCAGTCAAACTTTATTAATAGATTATAAACCAGCATTCTGACAACTCCGTTCACTCCCAAAATGAATAAACAGCTGTTTTATTATTTTCCCCGAGGTAAAGTC